>JACJUM010002878.1:14753284-14772556 GCA_020976665.1 Heortia vitessoides
AAAAGTACACGCCTAGAAAACGTTCTGTCAGGCGAAAAGCTTAAAAATAAATGTAGTATTCTACTAGCGTAGGTACAGCTCGCTATTTTGTCGCGTTCCCGAAGGACTCTTGTTATTCGGAGAAGACTTTTACATCACAAATTTCATCCAGACCTGATCGGCGGTTACGATGTGAAAGACTAACAAACAAACATCCATACTCACAAACTTTTACGTTTATAATATTAGTAAGGAAGGAAGGATTCATAATTGTAATAATATTACATTCAAACAACATCTCGTATGTACATTGATCTGACTCCGAGATAAGTCGCTTATAGCCCTTGTATTTCTGACGACAGACAAAAGAGGGACCGCAGATATAATAATGCTTCAATACATATGTTTAACACTCATATAAATATTTATCATGGGTGGGGATCGAACTCAAGACCTTTGGCGCACAAGGTAGGGTCACTACCATCTACGCCATCGGGCCCGTCAAATAATTACCTGATCCACGTCTGCAGCCGACCTGGGTTCCCGAAAGATGGCTTTTTTCTTGTTGATCGAGTCAATAGTGCCGTTTCTGTTCAAGTGTTCGAACAGACTTTGCTCGTAAGAGTACGAAGGCAGAAAACACACGACGCCGCCTGGGACAATGTTGCATACATTGCGTAGTATGCGTCCGACTTCGTTCAACTGCGAACAATGAGTGAATGACATTTTTTTTTTTCGTTCGAGCCTATTGCTGTACTACTCAGACGTCAATTCCATCGCCACAGAGCGAGAGGGAGGGGCCACTCATTACTAAGCGATCCGATGCCCGTATAATCCTGCGTCCCCGCGGGTGCGCGTTTAGCTACGCTCGCCCCCGCGAGGCTCGCGGGAGCGACAGCGATCGCGCGGCGGCGCCTCTAGAGGCTCCACCTCAGCTCTGGCGAGGATAGGTCGCTTAAAGCACTCGTTTTGCAGAAATCACATATACACATATTTAACACCCAGATACAAAACAAACACAAATATTAATCTTATAAATGTTTGGCTCCCAACCAGGGGGTCAAACCCACGAGCCTAGGGAAGATACAGACACCACCGAATACGCTACCGGAACTGTTATACTTACAAGATCAACAGAGAGTCGGTGTTCGTAAGTGAAGCTGAGGTTAACATTCGTTGGCCCCTTTGACACGCACACGGCCACGACGTTCTCAGCCGGGACCACGTGGTCGCACTTCACTATGTTTATACCCTCGGTTTGCTTGGCATCCCCAGTGAGGAGAGTCGTGAACTCGGATATAGGTTCCATTGTACCGCCAGCGACTATAACCTATAGTAACAATAATCACAAGTCTAGTTATAATATACAAGATGTCGCACTCCTAGATAAAGAGTACATCTCAAAACTGTATTATTATGTGGACCGTTCGAAATTAACGTAAACGACGACCCATATCATCATCATCTTATCAGGTATTGAAAGTCTACTGCTGGACTTATGTCCTATGCCTCCCCAAGGAAGGGTGAATTTCCCTTTATTTGCCGCCTGTGCAAGCGTGTTAGCAACTGCAGAGCGCAGCTTTTGCGACGGGGGTGTTGTTGCTCATATCCGCCCTGTGCCCGAGCTACACTGTTGCGGATGGATATTCCACCATCTACCGGTTCTGCTACCTTAGTGGTTTCTGACGACAGTACCTCTCCCTGTATCAGGTGTCGTAAGAGAGTACCGGCAGAGTAGAATATACTATTCTACTCTGCCGTTACAACACGGCTTTTCCGGCTAGGCCGGTATGACTCGTATACTCATTGGGAAAGAAAACATTTCAAAACGTGTTGTTTTGTTGAAATCTTCCGCAAAGAATTTTAGGTTTCGTTTAAATTTGCGAATAAACAGTGATTTTTTCTAGAATTGTAGGATACTGTTTTATTTTAAATCGATACAGTCTTCATCTTGGAGTGCGATGTATAATAATAAGCTAATTTGTTAAGCCAGTGATATTTCCTTTGGACAGACGTTCAAAAACGACTTATGTCGAATAATTAGATTAATCCTTTCCAACATACATTTGTCAAATTCCAATAACCGATACCTGATATCGCCTCTTAACTCGATAGAGATTAAATAGCAAGTAGTTCATCAATGGACGATAACGGTTATCGTGTATTTATGTATATACATGAGTGGCAAGTTTAATAGGTTGAATGTGATATTTTTTTAACTGCAGACCTATATACCGTACAGAAAAGAACACACGTTTATATTTTTAATTATGAAAAAAAAGGCCAGAGTGAAGTTAATGTATGTATAGAGAAAACAATAGACAACCGATTTTTTGCTTCCCCATCCTGTCAAATTATAGTCTTCTTCATTTTTCCAAATATTTCCTAAGCCTAGTGTTTATGGCTCTACCTGATTATTGAATAAACTTAATTATGTACTCACAGATCGGCATTGTTTAACGACGTCCACAAAATGTTCGGCGGGGTTGAGAAGCAGGTACTTGAGGAGCGATTGTTCGTCGCGAGCACGCTTCACGAGCACGCGGCCGCACTCGCTGCGGTCGCACAGCATCTGGAGGAACTCTAGCACCGCGTAAAGACCTGTGCCGGGAGACGTTTCTGTTCGCACCTATGCCCAGAGAAAAGAATACATAGTACATCCCTCTGTATCAGGTGCCATAGAAGGCGCCAAAGATATGGCCGAATATGGCCCAATTGGCGTAGCACAAAATGTATACGTTTGAGCTACTGGCGGAGTAAATTATTACTTTCCTATGTACAAAATGTAAGAGGCGACTAAGTCACAGGAACCGACAGATATCGACGTATATCCATGTGAAACAGATTCGCTTAACGTATTTAAAAATAATCTTTCACAATATATTCTGGAACTTCTTGAATAAGCTACACTAATTATTAACGTACGGACTTTACTTTAAATGTTAATCTTGTGTATATTGTATATTCACCTATTTATATACCTTTCTTGCCAACCAGACATTACTTTGAGCTAATGGTTTTTTTTTATAAAATTTACAAATGTGTACATTTAGTTGTTAAATGTTGTATTTTTATTGGGAAATAAAGAATTTTTTAACACTAAAACAACGCGGTTCTGGGTGGCTAACATAAGACAGTGAAAATGTGCAGCAGCATCTTCGTAGCAAAGCTACGCTCTGCTATAGCTGGTTGCTACCACGCCTGCCCAAGTTTATAATTATGATTATATTTAATTATTGAGTTATGTGGATTTTTAATTATTAAATTAATACTTATTAATTAAATTAATTACTTGGGGAAATATGTGTAACAGTATACGACCTATGGCTGAGGTAATGATGATTACCATAAATGATTTTCCTAGGTGCAGTACCCTGCACTAACCGAGATGATCATGATTGGGATACTGCCGAATACTACATATATATGATATACTACATATATATGATTATATAAATGTTTTCAAACTAAACTGTGATATACGGTATTACCTCGACATTTTTCTTTTGCTCTAGTTTATTATCTTGATCTTTATCGACAGCTTGCGGTTCGAGATTTTTTTTATTGATATTCTTCAAGAAATTCTCAAAAGAGTTATTTTTTACAACAGTCTTCTGTGCCTCTTCCTCAAGCATCTGTGGTGTGTACCGCATAAAAAACCCGTGTAGTTTCGGAGCCAGTCTAGTTGTTTTACAGAAATCTATAGTATTTCTTAGATTTAAGTGGTCTATGTCAGCTTTTATAACGAAATCTTCTAGAGTTAATATCGATGTTTCTTCTAGAATTTTCCCTTTTTCTTCAGACTTCAATAGCATACCTGGAATTTAAATGAAATAAAATATATTTACCAGGGGTTCTGTATGGATGTGCTTGCATTTACAGCGACTGCCAGAGCAAGTATAAGTAATATTAACACGAAGTCAGGTCAATCAGGAGGTAATTTTTTTTAAATGCTTTCTTAGTAATAGCCTACATTATCATCGTACCAGCCAATTAAAGTCCACTGTTGGACATAGGCCTCCCTATGTCCACAGTTGGCTGTTGCCCATTATTACCGCGCTGCGCTCAAGCGTATAGGCAATCGCAGAGCGCAGCTTTTGCGACGGGGAAGCTGCTGCCCATCCCCACCCTGTACATTTGAGCTGACTTTTTTGCATGGAGTTACCGCCATCTGTCGGTTCTGGTACCTTAGTCGCCTCTTACAACACCTGGTACAGGGTGAGGTACTATTCTACTCTACAGGTTATTCGCAGCTAAAATACAATAAAATACCCTAGATTATATAAGGAACTAAAACCTGTCCAAAAATTTCAAGTTTCTAACCCTTATAGTTTAGGCCCTGAATTAATATGTCAGTCAGGCGGCTTCTCCTTTTATATATATGTATATATGGATATTTGTGTAAGTACTGTGTCTGGGAGTTTAACATATATTTGAGTGTTATATTTGTGATGTCCGGAACACAAGAGACCAATGTATGAGATGTTGTGTGAATTTATTTTATTATGATGAAGTATTAACTTTAAAAGGACATACCCGACAGTTTCCCGACAATGAACAGCAGCTGATTCAACGCCAGCAGGTTCCTGCTGCTCAGTCTGGCATTGTACCTGGCCACGTACAGCTTCAGGTACACGCTGACGGCGGCGAGGCAGCGCGCGGGCAGCGGCGCGCAGTGGGCGGCCTCTAGCGCCGCGCCGAGACCGTGCGCCTCGTCCAAGATCAGCACGCTGTCCTTCAGCCGGAGCGACATGCCCGACCTGGCGCCGGCGTTCACTATACCCGCGTGGCTCACCAGCACCACCTGAAGCGTTCTCAGATCTCTATCTATCCATGCTAATGATGCAAATGTGTTGTAGCGATTTAAATCTTAACCGGTGCAACTTGGTATGTTGATGGTTTGAAAGAAAATGCCGGCGAAATAAAATTAGTATTAACGCTATTAATGTTCGACGTATCGGTTACCTTACGGGAGCCGTTCTCAAGAATGCTAAACGGTTTAAAGTTAAACTAGTACCTTTATTATGTGTAGTGAACATGTAAATGTCAGAAAATATTGTACCCCGCTGTGTCAAAACAGACTTGCTGTCTGTTTTGACCCAGCGGGGACACATTTCTGTTTATATGTATATCTTTGCGATGGTATGAAAAACTTAGCTATCAGAATGAAGAAGCATCTGCATCTAAGCTATTGCCTAGTTTTTTATATCATTGCGAATTCTAATTTCTTTAATCGGCTCTTCTGTTAAGCCGTGAAATGGTATCTAAAAAGATGGATACACACTTGCATTTATGGATAAAATTTTTCCCAACTCATGTTTTACCACTTAAATTGTATTACTGATTGTATGTGTTCTATTAGTTGTCCTAAAATAATTAAACCATGTCTATAACAACCTAAGCCTAAGCCTATCATAACCAACTATTTAAAATTTATTTTATATTAAAAAAAAACAATAAATTAAAAACCTTTTTCTTGGAGGCCTTTTGTCCTATGACAAATGTGATTAATAAAAATTAATATTTTCACATATATTTTTATATTTTTTGTTTTTAACAAATATTATTGAAATTAAATCCTCCTTTACTTGTAACTATAATAGGTGCCTATAAGAACAGGCTAGACCTAGTTTAGGTACCTGAGTATCAAGTTTAAGTTACCTTTTGTTGTTGAATAAAGTAATTATTATTATTAGAAAAAAAAACTATTAACAAAAGTATAAATTATTTTTTTTCCCCATTTAATGCCAATTGAATATCTGACCGTCAATAATAGATACATATGGAATAGACAATAGGCTTAGACTCCATGTTAGAAATAAATAATTACCTCTGCATCATCTGAAGCAGCTCTAGTAGCATAATAAGGGCAGGCTTTCATTTCCTTAGAGCATTTGACCAAATCCTCCATATCCATAATCTCTGAAAGGATCCTTTCCTTCAACCTGTTAATGTTTGTCTGGTTGTAGTAAGGACATGAAGAGCAAGCCTTAGTTTTTGTCTTCTTTAAGACTTTGCCATCTTCACCAACAGATGTAGATTTAGATTTTGAGTTTTGCAAGTCAAGACATCTGTTGACAAATAAATATTTCTTGAATAAAAATATTTTAATGTATGATATACGGGCCTGATGGAATAGATTGTAGTTCGATCCCCTCAAGGACAAATATTTATATGATGCTATTTGTATTTGTACTGTGTCTAGGTGGAATATATATATATATATTTAAGTATTATATTTGGCGAACTAACTCGGATCCCGCGAGCTTAACTAGTAGAAAGATGAATAGGAAGTTGCTTAAATATTACCTCTCATTAATAAGATTAACATTCTTCAGTCTTGTAACATCAGAATTGATACAGTAGTGTTGCCTTGAAGCCAGAGTTACCACTCTAGATTCATCTTTGAAGATAGTTCTCTTGATTTCACCCACAAACTGAGATAGTTGACTGTGAGTTCTGCTGCTTATAAAGAGCTACAATTAAATAAATACACATTCGTAAGAAAAACAATCATCAATGTTATTGGGTAAAATTGATTGATTTAATGTCAACTTTTCACATTGGCTTACTTATTCGTGAATGGTTATGGCAATTATGTATGGCTTTCATTTAGATTAGATGTTCTTGGGCAAGTTTCCGCAACTGGACGCCTTTCTTTGCACTTATTTTGCGTTTTTCTGGACTGTAGGCACTATTCTTGCCAGCCTAGTTACTCCAGGTAGCAATCCCTTATAGTTGCTGGTCACTTCCTGAAGTGACCTTGGAGATCTGATGTACTACATCCTTTACTCTGTGTCAACTTAGAACAGTTAATGGGTCAGTCAGGGCATGCCCTGTGTATGCTCCCACCAGAAGCTGCAGCTGTAGTCACTTTAACTTCCTTAGCTGCAGTGACAGCCTGTGGCCGATAATGGGTATCTCTTCTTTGGCTTGTTGGCCTGTACCAATGCTAGATCAGTATTTCTGGTGTTTCCTTAGTGTGTCCGGTACATCTCGTAGTATTGCTTGCATCAATGGGAAGATTAGTTTCGATCTAACAATCTTTCCCCTTTTTGCCAGCTCGTGAGCCGCTGCACTGCCTTGTGTTCCACTGTAGCCTTTGTATCGTAACTACCTCGAGAGTACTAAAGTTTACCTCCAACACCGCTAAACTAGTATAACAGTCCCGAGGTTAGTGTAGGACCACCAAGACCGAGCGGCTGCCTGTATTCTGATTCTGAATTTAATCACCTTTCTCACTGCCATTGCTTGCGACTGCGCTGTGGTTTCCCAGGGGTATGGAAATACGAATATTGAGGCTTACGGAGAAAGCTCCTGAGCCTGAACTAAACTTTGTGTGCTTCCATACTTATCGATATCTTCCTGTAATTGTATTTTTATATTTTGTCAATTGCAAACTGTGCGAATATTTTGTCCTACTGCAGCTACTACCGCTTCAAGTTTTGGTTCCTTTGAGACTGACAGCAGCTGCAGTTGCTTTGTGTTTTATAAACAGGTGCAGCGGCGGTAGGTTCAGTATAGCCTCCACGGCAGCTTGTGGAGGCGAAACAGGCGAGCCTTTGCATCATTTAGATTGGAGGTTTATGTTACCAATACATACCAAGACATGCCTCTGATCTGCACAATGGCTATATATTGGCCATAACCATTAAATATAATGTTGGCTAATGTGAAGAGCAAGCATAAAAAATGAGGATAATCTCTTTATTACATATTTAAGTTTAGATCTTTTATTTAATAATGCACTGCATTAATTGTGTAAGCAAGAAAAAGGAGAGATATAAAGTGCGAAAAAGGAGAGATATTAAGCGTGAAAATGGTGTGTCTTTTATTACTTCTTTTTTGCGATAATAAGAAATATTAGCACTAAAAAAGAAGTAATAAAAGATTAATTTGGCAGGAGGTTATCTAATAACTTTAAGCTGTCTGGAAGTTAGTATTTTGGATTTGAAAGCCAATATACTGGCTTTAGTAGGAATTAAGTATGAATAGGTTACTCATCAAATGTCTTCTTTAAGCTGATGATTAATTAGTGTTAGCATATTCAGCTGAAGAGTTGCAAGAGATGGTTACAATATTGCAAGATTCCTTTAAAAGGAAAGGTTTGAAATTAATTGTAAGTAAGACAAAAGTGATAGTGAACGAAAAGGAGAAAAGTATGACAAATTGTGATAGATGATATGAAAGTTGAACAAGTAAAAGAAATTGTGTATCTGTTAAGTGTTTTTACACGGGATAGAAGACTTAATAAAGAAGGGCCAGGTCAGAAATACCTAGAATAAATCTTAAGGATCTTTTTCTAACGTTGAACATCAGAAAAAGATACTTAATTTTACATAAAATTTAAATAAATAATTTTTTTCTAAATTTATTAAGTCTGTTATACCTTTGTACTGTTTTGTTCCTGTTCCTCAATCTCATCATTATCAGATTCATGCTTTTTATCATCAAACTCTTCAAGTACAAGGTCAAGGTCTTCTGCTGTTGTGCTGTTCTCCTTGGTATCATCGACATCATAATTTTGTTCTGTATTTGTCTTTTTATCATACAAATAATACTCTTTACACTTCATTCCTAAATTTGATTTCTGCTTAGCTACTCTTAATCTCATTTCATAATACTTTTCATTCTGCTTTTTAATATTTTCAAGCTTAAGTCGAAGTGATGCTAGGGTTTGATTTTTCTGTATTTTATTGTATTCTGCCTGCAGCCAATCATCATTATCTGAAAAATATTACTGTAATAATATTCCTTGATTAAAATATTTTTCTTGAGAGTTCAAAAACTTTATTGGAAACTTTTTTAATCAGAGATCTCACATAAACATAATAATATTAAATCTAACCAACTTGAACACTTACCAGAATTTATGGAGACCTCTTCTTTTAATTTGTTTATATCTGATTCTAATTGAGAAATTATTTTATTATTATAATCTTTCAACCATTGCAAAGCCGAACAACAGATACTAAGTGATTTGCCCTGAAAGATATCTATTTGTTTTAGTTCTTTAAAATTAGTTGTTGACTTACCAAGTAATTTGTGGCAAAATATATAGTAATGCGGAAGTAATCTTACTTACAGTTCCAGTAGGACTCTCAAATATCCCAGATTTATTTGTTTCTATAGTACAGTAAAGTTCTTTCATAAACAGTTTTTGAATAGGATACGGTTCAAAAGGAAATATAAAGCATGGTTGATTATTTTCAGTTTCCATTACAAATTTGCAGAAGTCTAATTATACAGTACCAAGTTTAGTAATCACTTTTACTTTCTTTAATACTAATTCAATGTAATAAAATGTAAGAACATATACTCTTACTGTAAATTTTAAAATCATCTGCGTCAGTGATTCAGTGTCATTCAGATTTGATGGAGATAACTAATATGTTATTTGAACGTATGTAATAACAATGACTATACAAATACAACTAATATTTTATCTACAGTAGGTAACCTTGTTTCTGAACGTAGTTTTCTTTTCGTACTTGTATTTACCAATCACGACTAGGATTTACAAACTCTTGTAACTTTTGATTGGCTATTTAAATTTGTTGGAAATGGTAATACAGAAATTCATGATATAGACATCAACATAAAAATAAAAATCGTAAATAATTATTCGGTCTTTTTTTGTCAGGTAGTTGTGATAATATTTACTACATATAATTAAATGTAATTATTGGTTTTATCTTTGTAATTACATTGTTTATATCATTTAATTTAAATGCACATTGAGAATGTCTGCAAATGCTTCAGAATCACAGAAGAAATCGATCGAGTTTGATGTGGACAACAATGCTACGCAAGTTAAGCAAGTTGAATCTGTAAAACAACTTGATAATATTGGAAATAATAAAAGCAGGAAAATGTCCAACGAATCTCAAAGTACTTGCTATTGGTAAGAGAAATATTTTTTTTCCTAATTGATTTTCGAAGTGTAGGTTACAAATACAATCTTAACCTTTTTCTTTGTTTTAGCGGGAAAGATAGGAACTTGAACATCGCGGAACTACTGTGTGCATCTTGTAATCGATGGTTCCATGAATCATGTATAGGATATCAACTAGGAAAGCTGGTTCCTTTCATGACAAACTACCTATTCATTTGCAAGAATTGTTCTCCAACTGGTTTAGAAACATTTAAGAAGAATCAGGCTCGTGAGTGTATATATATCCTTCTATTATAATGAAAGTATAAGTCCATTTCTCTTTACATACATTTTGTGTATAATTTGGCCTGCTTACATTTTGCATACTATACAAACTGTTTTGAGATACATATTTGAACTTTTAACAACATCATACTCTCATCATTTTCATTTTCATCAACATTTCTACTGTCAAACAACTGTATTGCCATTGCTGTGTACCAATTTAAATGGTGAGAGACAGTGAAATTACTGGGTTATTCCCTAAAGTCACTAGGTTCGCAAATGGCCAAAGTTGACAAAGTGATATCCTAGTGATATTATGAGGGTCTACAAGCTGCAGTGACACTTAATATGATGGAGACTGTATGCTTGTTTATCAACCTATTTTAATAAAAAAAGGAATATTTCTAATAATTTTATACAAAAATTTCTATGTTGCTGGTAATTTATTTCTAAGGAGCCAAAACCCTGACATAGTAAAAACATAATAAGATAAATTGTTTTGTTTTTAGTGATTGATGTACTTGATTTGGTAAATATTAATCTATTTTGTGACTTTCAGCCTTCCCGCAAATGTGCCTCACAGCCTTAGCTAATTTAAAGCAAGAAAGTGTAAAAGATGGCAGTAACAAGGTATTGTTCAGTAAAGATCGTGAAATAATACCTTATATTGATCAGTACTGGGAAGCCATGACCACTATGCCACGCAGGTAAAATATATACATTATAAAATTTATGAATAAATTTATTTTATTCATAAATTTTGTGTTGATTAGTGATAACTTATTTCTATTAAATGAAAAACATGTTGATGACAGGAAAATTAAAATTAAGATTTTATTTTTATTGTTAGAATCAGCATTACAATCTGTGGTTGTACTCTCAACTGAGACTGGAAATATGCTTAGGTAATTTTTTTGCTTGGTTTATATATTTTAGTAGTTATATCATTGTCTGTAAACAATATCACTAGATGTCCTACCATATTCTATTATGTATATATATCATATTACTATTTATTAGATGACTGAAATTAAAGTAAAATAAAGAATACCGTCTTTCTGGCAGGGTAACACAATCTTGGTATGCAACTGTGCAGAGAGCATTGCTCAAGGATATTCAAGTGTTATTCACCTATGAGGAGGACTCCTCACAAGGGCCCATGTATGGGCTCTTTAACATAGAGCTGACTTCTATTAAGCCCAATTATGAGGCTATGATCAAACAAGGGCAACTAAAAGTCACCGATATGGGAATTGCTACCAGTAAGTACTCACTTTGACTGCTCTAACGGTTCTAAAGATGTGTTTTTATTCAGTATACTACATCTAAGAACTGATGAGACATTATAGTTTTAATAATAATTAATGTGAAATGGAGAAACCAAATATAATTCCATAAAGAATGAAAACATCTGTCTAAATTATAGTGTCATTATTTATTTATATCATTTTTATACATCAGTAAAATAAAGCTAGTTAAAGAAAAAATAAAATCATAGGTTTTATTTACTATTCTCATATGCTATGAACTTATTGCTATTTGAAGCAATCAAGATAATAATATTTATGATTAGAAGTTTTGTTAACAATATTATTTATTTACTTGTAACATTATTAAATTGCATTTTTTAAGTGTTACAGACACTTAAAAAAGAACATATCAATTACTCGCGGCTGAGCGCTCGTCCAGAGCAGATTGATGTCGTCTAAATGGCTCGACTTCCCGACCAAGCAAATTAGAGTTGAATTTGCTAAAGTTGATCCCATACAAACCTTGTTTAGAATTTCATTAACATCACATTTATTAGGCTCCAAGCAATGTATTCTATGTACATATACTTGTGGGGTTAGTTACTAAGTAAGCATAATATCCGTTACAAGTTAGGTGGTATGTCCGTGATGTACTGGCGTGATATGTAAAAAGCTAAGTTACCGTTTATCATGAGTTTGCCAACGAAGTATAAATAATTACGACATACCTATCTTTCCGCCTTTATATTCATTATAAGTTTCATTTTCGTGTAAGGTCGTAAAGATTCAATAATTAGATATTCTAAAAGGCGAAAAATTAAGTATTATTAGCCACAAGTAGGTAATCGATGTTTTGTGTGCAGACAGATAAAAGAATGTGATTTCAAACTATAACAGGTAAATAAATAATGTTGTCAACAAAACTAATAACTGTAAATGAAAACAGTAATTAAAATACCTAGGATTTTATTTTTATAATCGTAAAGCAAAAGATAAGAAATAAATTCATATGCTAACCAGTGTAGTTTTATAGCTTACGGCTAATATTAATTGTTTATTTATGCATAGGATCGAAAAAACAAACTAATTCAAAATATAATTGAAGAACGGCAACATTTTAATGTAAAAGTTAAATATCCGCGTTTTAAAGAGATTAAACAAGGAGGTTGAGCACATATGCATTTAATTGTTACTTTGACAGCTCTCTCTATTGTCATTAACATTGGTATATATCTATTCAATTATCGCGAAAGAATTGTGTGATTAACGATACAAGAACTCCCCTAATTTTCAATAATGTTTCAAATTCATGGGTGCTCACAATGTAAGTTTATTCACTCTTTGAGAATAATAATTATTATTATGCCAATATTTGTTCAACAATCGAATTTTAAAACCTTACCATTGGATTTTATTACGTTATATGTATAAATTATCTAATAAATTAAATTCAAATCGATCTAACGATCGATCGATCGTACCCCTTTTTTATTAAGCCGATAAGAAAAAGAAATGGTGAAAGTATTTTTGCATGAGGATAAAGTTTCGGTATAACCATCCTAATTAGTGTAGTTTAATTGCACAGGGCGGCTTTGGGCAGTAGCATCCCTATTACGAAAGTTGCGCTCTGCGTTTGCCAACACGCAACGGCATGGTCAAAATTACTCGTTTCTCGGGGAGGTCTACCTCCAACTGTGAACTTACAATGGCTAATATGATAAAAAGAAAAATATCTATTCATATGCTACCGATAACGTAGTCTTTCATTGTGGAGACCTCCAATACTCTTATTCAATCAACAGAAATGTGTCTGCAATAGAATAAATAATTTGAATGTTGTAAGATTGAAAGTGCATGCACACTTAATAAAACCATTTCATAGGGTAAGCTTCAATACGTTTTTGGATTCGGTATGTGCTCACCCAAACTGTTTTAATTTGACTGAGATAACTTACCGCATTAATAACGTTGGAAAACACCCCTTTAATAGTAAGCAGTATCGGGCCTTGTTCTAAATATTTACAATTACATTAAATATTTTTTGTAATACCAAATAAACATTTTGAATAGTATTTTCTGTTATGCTCGATAGTTAGTATTCAAATGTGTTTATACCTAGGTGTTAAATTTTACTCTTACTAACGTACGTCATTTAACATTAATTATTTTTTTTATATTTTTACTACTTTACACCTAATAAAAACAATTACGCTCCCTATACGATAGGTACTCAAAATTATATCAAATAATAATCATCTCGAATAAAGCTGGATCGAAATTAATTTTTGATTTAATTTTCGCAATAGCTGATCATATACAAAATATAACTTATATTTAATGTAGGCTATATTTAAAAAAGTATAATGTAACCGATACATTATGTCAGTGTATTAGATGTGTAGCACATAGAATATTTGGTATCGTTAAATATAGGATCTTAAATAACCAAAAAAATTACATAGCATCTAACATCAACAAGATCAAAATAAATGATGGTTAGTTAAAATTAAAATGACGGATCATCACTTAATCAACAAAACAACACACAATTATAAAACCATAAAAAAATCGCGCGTTTATAAAGTACCAGGACACCATAGCACTGTAGCACGCTTCACGCTGGATCATTGCCAAAAGTCTGAAAAACTTACGCATACATCCATACCTTGCGCAATGCACATATAAAATTATAGTCTAACAGAGACATGTACTGAATAATGACATTGTTTCCCACACATTGATATTTGTAAACAGCCATCGTTCACGCACACATTTGCAAATAAACAGTACGTTACGCTTTAGTGTGTTGTGTTTCCTCGATAAGTCTCACATAGGCATCGCCGCTTTACCGTACGATTTCTCCTCTATTGATTTTAGATTTAAATTGTTCTCCGATTCGCCTTGAACTTTATGGCTGGTGAGTATTATTGGTCTTTTTAAATTTGGAATACATTTATTTAATTTCTTATCTGTTATCACTTTTATCAGCTACGTCGTCAACCTTCTACAAATATTTACACAAATGTTATTAATTGGAAACGACTATGTAGATGAACCAAAGTACATGTTACGATGGTATTTTAGAAGAGAGAAACATATTTTTTGCGTGGTGCTAAGCTACTGTGGTTGTATGTAAATCTAGTCGCGTAAGATGTCACGTAGTAAGCGAGGTATTAAAGGTTGTCCCGTCGAATTATATAGGTAATCTTAATTCCTGTTGATATAGTTCAAAATCGCGCGGCAGAGTGTCGATTGGTATATGATTCCTTTTAAGTTCTAAACAGTCTTCATTATCTTATCAGTGACTTGCAGCAAAAGTTCGTCAGTCATTGAGTTCAGATATCAGTGTACAAATCGACATGGATAGTAAGTTTTAGGATATTGCTTAATTTTGTGTTAAACGTGTTATTGTATTATTATTAGTCATTATCATAATTACCTAAATATCAAACCGGGTGTTGACCTTAAAAAAATTGTTAAATCAGTATTAAATTTAAAAACAAAAATTATAGTTCTTATTCAAATATGTGTTATGGGATCGTGTTTAGAAATAACTGTTCTAGAATTCGATGTTTCCGGATATAGGTACGTATAAATTAATATGAGTTACGTATTAAGATACGAACTATCTGAAACTAATTTGTATCTGGAATTACAATATCCTTCTCGCTAAAGTGACAAAAATAGTCCTACATTTTAAATTCTCGCCAAAACAAAAGTAATGTATATATGAAATTATAAACAAATATAAACATACAAACATTGATCGCAATTGTCGCAATCTCAATCGAATTGCTATCCGTCTGTGTCCTCTCAAGACTTCAGAGTTATTAATAATTCCAATAAATATTTAAATACGTGAATTTTGCTCTTAAATTGACAATCGCAAGGTTGATATTCGAGTGTTTTGTTGCGGGCTTGTGTCGATACATCGCGTCTCATTTTATTTGTAATTGTTTCCCGTGGCACCTGTTTTATTATAACGGTCCTTGAGGAGTACAAACTCTTTTGTAATAATTATGTATTTTCTCGTGCAGAATGTATAAAATCGATTAGGCCTTGGTTCGGACATTAATATTTAATGCAATATATGCGTTGCTTCCTTGCAAAGAAAAAACCACCGTGGTTTAAAAAACAATATTACAATTTTTTTTTTATTGATGATGGAAGAATTTTTATTTTTAACATTAAATCTACGGAATAGATAGAAATGAAAGTTCACTAGAAATTAGACTCAGATATGAGAATAACTTATGGACCATAATTACTAAAGATACTAGCGGACGTCCACGACTGTACAAGAATAGACTATCGTTTCATAAGATACGTTTTATATGTGATGTTTGCGTAATTGATACATACGTGATGTTAAAATTGATCCTGTGCTAGATATTATAGAGAATAACATATGGTAATGATCTCGCCCTATTCACGTGAGATCGAGCAGAACTCGAGGTATTGTGTGAATATTAATTAATATTATGTTACTATATTTACTTGTCAATTACTTGTCAAATTCTAAATTGAATGTACAACTCCAGGTGTTGAAACTGAAAATATTCTTTATTCAATTAAGACGTATCTTATGTTTAAGCTTGAAGCAGGTTAAAAGAAAAGTGCCTGCAAAAAAATAACTGATGGTGATAGAGATTTTATATAAAGTGGTGAAAATTGATGGTAATAGAATTTAAGTGGGTTATGCTTGCACAATTTTGTGTTGGTATGGTAACATCTACTTGACCTTAGTACTAAAATCTTATCGATTAGTTTATACAAACGCTGGGTGTGCCGTGCCGGCCATGTTTTTTTCAATAAGTGATTGACTAGATATGTCCTAAAGAATAATACGCAGGGAATATTCTTGGACTAACATGTCTTGTAAGCTAATATTAATACTATAATCGTATATATTTTAAAAACAGCATTTTTAAATGTGCACTGAATCTAAGCAATCGACATAATTGCTATTATATCGCGATCCGCCTTTCACGCTTATCAATTAGATCTCGATGTGTTCCAATACCAATTACCAAACGACCTACATACAGAATTATATCTAGTAACTGCACATTTGTTAGCGTTATCCCATTACTTGTGGTCGTTTGACCTTGTTAATTCTCTCCAGCCCACTGCCTCAGACGTCTCGTGTCAGGAATTCTGCATCATTTTAGGTCGCCCTTTACTACACTCAACACTTTATTTATTGTATTTCCTACTTTCTTTTATGTGCAGATATATCTTTCCTTGTATAATCGTCGACCCATATAAGTTCAATTTACTCGTAACTTTGCCTGCGCACATGTCTATAAATCATTGCATGTTTGTATATATTACCTAATAATAAAGCTCTTAAGTAATATTTGATAAAATCCATTCACTAGTTTCTGCATTCAGCAGTACCGAAATTTTATCATCATCATGGCAGGTTTAAAAACGTCCCCTTCCGAAATGTGCTTCCACATGAAATTGGGAATTTGCCCATATTTGCCGCGCTGGGCAAGCGTGGTGGTCCGCCCTGTTGCATTTGGGCTACTCTATTTCGGGTGTGTATATGTTGTACCTTTCAGTTCCGGTACCTTCGGTAGGTATTATTATACTTTGCCGGTACCGCACGGCTATAGCGAAATTTCGCATTTATTAAATTAGTAGGAATTCAAATGCTGAAATTTTTTTTTATTTACCAAAAATCCCCCGTTAGGTTAATTTTTATTAATGTGACTGTAGCGTAAAATTAAGTGGCCAAACGGAAGTAACATACAAAACGCTATCGCTGCGATATATATAGCCAAATATGGCTTATTTAAGACTAACCATTTTTGAAGTTAAAAAATCCAATCGTAATATTTATTTTGGACAATGCAGTGACGAGTTGGGTACTTATACTCGTACTTCGAATAAATGCACCTGTCTGTCAGCCCAGCAATGAGATACTACTACTACATCTAAAATAATTGGTCAAATATTTTAGATGTCACAGATGACAGTCAGTAAATAATCGTAGACATTATCACTATAAAGTATAAAAGAAAATCGCTTGTATAATAATTAAATAAAAGAATTTCCGCTGTCTGTCCCTATACCTAATGCCTAAATTTATTGCGTAGTTTTAAAGATATGAAACTATGCAACGGATTTTGCAATGTTTTTTTTATATATAGTGATCAAAGAGGAAGTTTTATATTTATAATACATGCATAATATAGTAGAGTAGATAGAGACTGATAATACGTAATGTTGTAAATAAACATCGTATTTTTGCGATTACATTGCAAACTCTGACCATATATGGTGCACCATAAAAAGGTCTACAGAAGCGTCTGCTGTGTATAATGTATATGTCCATCTCTTTGGAATATCCCACAGTCGCCATTTTTTTACCATCATTGCACCCGTACGTAGTCGGGGCGGGTCGCTAGTTTATTTTAAAAGTGTTTTTCCTGGCTATTTTTGTGCAATGGTAAATTATTATGAAACAATACCAAACATCAAGTAAACTTTGTTTCACCCATGTGTGTTACCAGCGATAGCACCGAAACGTGTTCTCACTATAGGTCTTATGATCCCAATTATTACTACTTATTGCTCACTCTCCTCCTACGATCAAAATAATTCACACATCTAATACATATGACTCCGAGATAAGTCGCTGAAAGCACTTATGTTACAGATAGCAGAGTAATCGCAAATACTTATAATACTTAAATACATATTTAAACTTAGACACACAACAAACACAAATATTCATCATAAAAATGTTTATCCTGGGCCTACGACCTTTGGCGTATAAGGTAGGATCACTATCATCGCCGCAGTCGGGCAAGTTGAGATGACAATGGGCCAGATACTGGAGAACTCAAAACCGACAGCCGAAGGAACTATAATACCACGAATCGGCAATCGCAGCTTAAGACGATCACTCATAGTGTGGATAGACGATCTCGGATGCAATCGGTCCTATGTAGTAGTGGAGGTCACACGGTTGATATAATAAATTATGTAGATAAGTCTATAGGAAATTTTTGGTTTCGGAGGAGGAGGTTTGTAGACACACCTGACCTCAAGTAGGTATTGATACAGTATTACTGAAATAATATACATACTCGAATCTTACAGTAGTCGTTTATAACTAGCATTATGACACGTTTATAATTCCTAATAGAACTAAATATGGCAGTTTTAAAACTAGGTTTGTTTATTTTTACATTTTGTTTGATGCGTTTCAATAGACAGTTGCTGAAAGATAACTAGTTTTGTTAAGTACTGGATGTTATGCGCTATGTTAGGTACAACTGATAGCATAGTCGTTGTTCCATTTGCTGTAAGCGTCAAAATGACAGCTCCCACATAGCGCTGACGTTCAGAGTTCATTTTTCATTCCAATTTCAAAATTCTGCTCTATCTCTTTCAGTTCCACTAGCGGGCAACGTCAAAGGGCGCCAGGGCAAGCGTCGGCCGGCGGTCGGCAGCGCGTCCGACGCCGGCGCGCCGGTCGGTAAGAAAGGCCGCTCGGCGGACATGGGCGCGCTCAAGCTACCCTCACATGGTTACCCTACGGAGCATCCCTTTAATAAAGATGGATATAGATATATCTTGGCGGAGCCAGATCCCCATGCTCCTTTTAGACAGGTGTGTAAATTTTAGGAATATATGTACCTAAAATTTTATTTGAAAAAAATAATTTGTTAGAACCTTAGATAGATAAACGCTGATTTGCATCGCATAAACCACATGATTGTTAAAACAGGGTTTGACAATAATTTCTGTATTTTTAATTTTCTTTGCTTATGTGCCGTTGAAGGTAAAAGAAAGCACGCAAAGAAAGCAAGATGTCGCATAAACTGAGTTTTCTTTGCCCAAGTAAAAAAAAAATTATCTCTTAGTATA
>JACJUM010002878.1:14772566-15023474 GCA_020976665.1 Heortia vitessoides
TTATAATAAACAGCATAAATTAAGATAAATATTTTGCAACGTAGGAATTCGACGAGAGCAACGAATGGAGCGGCAAACCTATCCCCGGCTGGTTGTACCGCTCGCTCTGTCCGGGTGGTGTCCTCTTAGCTTTGCACGATCGGGCGCCGCAGCTCAAGATATCGGAGGACAGACTCGCAGTCACCGGGGAAAAGGGATACTGTATGGTGCGGGCTACACATGGTAATTATCTGTTATTTATTATCAGTGGTAGTAGATTAAATTGATTTCTATGATCTGCAACACAATAAAAATATGGATATTCCTCCTGAATCTTGTGATTTATTATGGAATAAGATTTATTCCGGATTTCATTTTATATTTTGATATCGAAGTAATAAAAAATATATACTCAATATGTTTTATCACTATGCTGCTCATATAAGTAGTTAGTACTTTTAGTATGAGATCCAAATAAATGAAAACAATTAGTCTTATCTAAGATTTTCTGTAGACTATTCAATGTTCAAATACATATATTTGATGAGCACTTCGAAACCATGTACATAGTACATAGTGTTTGCATTGCTATGTTCCGGTTTGAAGGGTGAGAGAGGCAGTCGAATTACTGGTTAAATACATAGTTAATATTTTTACGACTGTATTATAATAATAATATTTACACAACACCTCATAAATTGACCTGTGGTAAGTCGCATAAAACATTTGTGTTACGGACATCAGATAACAAAGGATTCACAAATGTAATTCTTAAATTCATATTTTTAACACCCAGACACAAGATAAACACAAATATCATCAAATAAATATTTGTCTTCGGTGGGGATTGAACCCTGGGCGCATAAAATCACTGCATATGGCCTGCGCTCACGTTTCTCTTCAAGGGGACCGTATGCTTTTTTGCAGACGTCATAATATTAAAAGTACATATAGCACGTTTATGCACGGCACGACTTTTGTTATAGGGGTATCCCGTGGCTCGTGGTACTGGGAGGCGTCCATCGAGGAAATGCCGGAGGGCGCCGCGACCAGGCTAGGCTGGGGCCGCCGGTACGCGAACTTGCAGGCGCCGCTCGGTTACGACAAGTTTGGATACTCGTGGCGAAGCAGGAAAGGAACTAGGTATGTAGAGACAAAATCTGGAAATGGTTGAAATCCTCTATTCTTCCCCTTAACTAAATTATTTTCAGTATACCAAAAGTGTGCCTTTAAGAGATTCTTAAAACGATCACTGAAAGATAAAACATCCAAAAAAAAATAATAGCGGCCTTGAATTATTTACTCAATAAAAATTTCAATAAATTCTCATCGGCGACTGTACGTCAGGATAATGTTTTTTAAATATTAAATAAATCTTGTCACGTTGTTTCTCCTGGAACTCATTATAAATCATTGTTTGCTTACTGGATACAGTTTGATCCAACTTAGAGATTAGAATAGTCTCAATATGTTTTTCATGATAAACATGTAGTTAAGGTCTGTCAAGTTATATATAATGCCAGTAAAAGTCGGTTCAGCTGTTTAGTGGATTAGTCGTAACATGAGTACAACAAAAAAAAATTAAACCTAGCATTTTCTTCTCAGTACAGCTAATATTTGTATAGATTTATGATAACCGGTTTTATTGGAAACCATTTGGGAGGCCAATGTCCAGCAGTGGATGTGATACGGTTAATATGATGTTTAAGATGATAAACAATTTTTAAATATATACTTTGTAAAAAATGAGAATCTTCCCAATTTCTAGTCTTGTTTTTAGATGTATATAGCATGGCCAGTAATATACAAATGTGTGCTGCGGCAGGTTCCACGAGTCGCGCGGCAAACACTACAGCGGCGGGTACGGGGAGGGCGACACGCTGGGCTTCCTAATCGTCCTGCCCGATAGCGTCACCACCAAGTACACGCCTAACACTTACAAGGACCGGGTAAGTTTTACACTTATAAATACATAAACTAACGCTCATTTCTCACCAGGGAGAGCATTCGGGCACATTTCTGTTTGTTCTGTGTCTGGGTGTTATTGCATTTAAGTATTAAAACAAGTGTTTTAAGCTTAGTATCTTGGAGTCAGGTTAAGGATAATATATTTAGTTTGTTTATTTATATTAAATTTGCTTCTATCCTGACTTACTTCCACATTTACAAATACTCGTCAACTTGCTTAATATAAAGTCAAACATTATATTGGCAAATCTTCTATATACACTGTTATATAAATAATTTTAATTAAGTTAACCCACGAAATAACTTTTTTGGCGGCGCTTTAAAACGAATTTTCATCTTAAAAAATATGAAATCTTTTACTTATTTTACTTTATCCCATTCATAATCCTATTACATCTCTTTTTCTATCTAGTGTTAAAATCGTCTTCCACAACAGATCACTAAATGTTGTTCCTAAACCTGTCATTCAATTCCTCTCTGCGAATACTGCATATAGATCAAATTTAAATTCCATCGCTTTTTCCATACCACTACTTAATTTTAGTAAAGGAACCAGAACTGCATAGTGTAGTCTTTATCTCATCTTGAGAAATAAAATCGCAATATAAAGGGGTAGGTAGAGTTTTGGCAAATTACTGTATCTCTATCTAATCCTACATAGTAAAGGAACCAGAACTGCATTGTGTACAGTATATATCTCATTTTGGTAAATAAAATCGCAATATAAAGGGGTAGGTAGGGTTTCGGAAAATTTACTGTATGTCTCTATCTAATCCTATTCTTGCAATTTCATATGAACAATTATACCTAATTATAATGTAAACTTAGTGGGTATCACTATCAAATAATAATTAATTGACCCTTTTTTTCAGCCCCTAGTCAAGTTCAAAAGTCACCTCTATTATGAAGACAAAGATAACATACAAGAATCTCTCAACAATCTCAAATCGTTGCCAGGAAGCAAGATCTACTATTTTAAGAATGGGGAATGTCAAGGAGAGGCGTTCCTAGATGTTTACCAGGGCTGTTACTACCCCTCGGTGTCTTTGCATAAGAATGTCACAGTTAGTGTGAACTTTGGACCTAATTTTAAGTTTTCCCCAAGCAATGAATATAATCATAGACCGGTGAGTGATCATAATGAAATTGTTGCATAGATGAAAGTTGTATTTAAATGGATATAGTTCAAGACCCATCCTTTAGTGGTACCAGATAGAGGACATTCTAGAAAAAGGCCTGCTTGATTTTTTTTATATTGGTTAGTCAATGTGTGCAATTTGGATTGTCAACTGTTATAAAGGCAGTAAACCAGTGTTTAATGAAATAACAAAGTAATGAAATTCACCATTGGTATTAACTCATATTCTATATTACTCAGTGTCTGATCAACCTTATGTTTACATATTGCTCTTATATATTTCAGATGTCTGAGAAAGCAGAAGAAGCAATTTGCGAGCAAACAATGGCAGATTTGCTATACTTGACTGAAAATGAGGGCAAATTACGACTGGACAACTTCAATCTCTGATATAACTAACACCGCTCGACGGTGTAAAATTTTGACTGGACACAAGTGAAAGTGTGATTTGTAGGTGCATGTTGAATATTTATTAAGTGATTGATATGCTAATTATGTAATTTTAAAATTAAATATGTATTATTCATAAACATATATATTCAATCTAAATATTTTCAAGTCAATTACCACAGTTAAATAAATACTTATTATTAAAATAAAATTTAAGATTTGATATACAGCTATAGAACCTGTTTATTATTTTTGTATGTAGAGCCTAATTATATAATATAACCTAAGCCTTACAATTTTGAAAAGCACACTTCTAGTTAGCAGCTCTTAAAACAAAATCCCTACTAATCCCTACTATATAATATTATAAATGCGAAAGTAACTCTTGTCAGTCTGTCTGTTACACTTTCCCGCGTAACCTCTTAACCGATTTTAATGAACTTTGGCACAGACAATCTTTAGACACTAAGAAAGGACATAGGCTATATTTTAATACGAAAGGGTTGTAAGGCGTCGAAAAGGGGGGTAAAAAGTTGTATGGACGTATTGCTATTTTTAGAGCTAGAAACTTGAGACTTATTTTTTAGGCCATTGATTTATATAAGATAAAGGTGTGGTAAATATGGTATCCAAAAAACTATTCCACGCAGACGATGTCGCGGGCACAGCTAGTATTATGACAAGTGGTAACACCGCCATTATATTAGAGCGAAACAAAAGATTAGGAACTCAGAGGTACTATATATTCTTGTAAAGCCATAACAATTAATATTTTAATAAACACTACAATGCCGTATTTTTAAGCTTATTTCCCAAAGCCACCTCTACAATTAGGGCTGCTCTCAACCACTTTGTCACTTTGTTCCCATTGTTTTGGAGTTTTGGCTACAATTGATAAGGCATGGACTCCAGATTCTAGTTCTTCTTTTAATAAATTATTTACTAAACGGTGTCTCTGAAACAAATACAATCAGTAACATAGTCACTTAAGTACTAAGATTACATAAATTATACATAAATTATGACTATGCTGCAGTGGTAGGTCTTTTTATTGATTGTATGTCATAAATGTTTATATTATTTAAAACCAATTACAGTGAAAATACAGTAAAGGTAGGTGAAAGTTATTAGATGGTAAGGTTGTAAGGAATAAAACAGTGACAACAAGAACAATTATATAGTTAGGTAACATCAAAGCTATATTAATTTATTAAATCCTGGCATTATTATCTTTTGAGATGAACAGGTTCAAATGACATGATTGTGTTGGATCTGGGTGTCCCTGGTTTCCTTAAGATACGTAACTCTAAACAATTTTGTTCATACAAATGATAATTTTCGAATGCAAATTTATAAACATTTTATAATTAACAAAGTTTAATCATTATCAATTAGTTTCAATTTGAACTTTGGTCACTAACATTGTGTTGATATTCTTACTATGATGCAAAATATTAACAAATAGACAAGAGAAAACATGTACCTATTAATAAAATTTCTTAAAGAATTAATAATTATATTTCAAGTACATAAAAGTAACCACTCAAGTTAAGTCTTAAGGCGGACACTTAATTGTGACCAACCAGTATCTCACATGTACAATTTAAAACTGGTAAAATAACTCTGTATAATATTCACTACAATAATTATCTTAACAGCAGCCCTTCTAGTTCATTAAATAAAAATAAATATGCACTGTATGCATGTGGTGGTCCATTCGTTTTATCACCAGTTCACAAACAAATAGGATGCATAAGGCCGATTGAAATATCCTTGTGAGTGGGAGATAGGAAGTAAATGTACCAAAATAATTATAAATTTAATCAACAGTAATTGATTAAAGATGGTTTTTTAAATCAAATACTTGTCAAAGGTAAAATTAATTAAATGGGTAAACTAATGAACCTGTATTAAGAATTTACCTGTATTAAGGGCAATCCTTCAAATTGGTCGGACACTACTACAACTTTGAAATGAGTCTCTGCTCCTTTTGGCACATTGTGCATATAGGACTCATTTATAACATCCAAGTGTTTAGTTCCTAGTGCCGACAATAATTTATTTTTTATAGCATTTTCGACTACTCCAGACGTCGACATTTTTCTTATTAAGGATAGGTGACCTGTTGAGTAAAATACGTAATTATTTTGAATGTCCTAAAATGGGATACCTAATCTTGGTTTACAAAAAATATTTAAACCTGTTAGCACAAAGTTTTGCATAGGTTATATTTTATTTTACACTCTAATTGAGTAATAACTTTTTAACTGTAAAATAACACAGAACTAACTTGGTATTACAAAAAAATAAAACAAAATATTAGTATTTTATTTGTATAGTTTTTATAATTATGATCAGTTGTTATTGACAGATAGTTTTATGTAAAATGTCAAGATAACTTTATGACATTGACATAACGTTTAGTTGTAGCTATTGTTAAAAGTCTTAAAACGTGTTTTGACTATTTTCGGAATTGTTTTCACATTTTAACATAGTTGGTATGGCACTTTTGAAACCTTCATCTACCCTGACAAAAAAATATCTTATCTTGTGGTTTCCAGGCTGGAGAGAAAAGAACTGTTTACACCCTGTGAACAGTTCTTTTTGTCTCTGTAATCATTTAAATAAATATCAATCTATTTATCTGGTTCTTTTACGCTGTTCTTTGAAAATTCAAATAATCAGGTAATATGACTTGTCATTCATATTAAATACTTAATATGCCTGTCATTGCCTGTAGTTAGATTATCCTGCACGACAATATGATATTTTATTGTATCTACAATAAACCTATTGTTATTTTAAATAAACTTTGTAGAGGATAGGAATATAAATGATAACGTATTTATGTACTCTCAATATATTGAGTTAGATACAGTATGGATAAACCCTTAGAAATTAATTGCAAGTACCTATAAGAAATTTTAGCTGTTATCCGTGTGATATTTGGGTCAATTACAAAAGTACCATAATTCATTAACACCCATAACTAAATAACAAGGTTCCAATAATTACTAGCATAGCCCCTTTATATTAATAGAACAATACAATAGTAAATAGCCCAACTATACAACCGAGAACGTCAGCGTGTAAGGGAAACGCATAGTCTTCGTATGATGGTGACTCCCAGTTAGATAATAAGAACAAAATAATGCCCTGCAATTATTCAGTATAAACGAACAATATGACTGTATATTTCAAATACAGCGCTGTCGATTTTGCTTCAATAAATTATAATAATGCCTTTCTACAATAGGATTTGAGGCTTTTAAAGACTTAGATTACCATAAATGTCAATGGCTAAGAATAATACTTAAAAAATGATTACTAGCTACAGTTTTCTAAGATTGTTTTTAATTCGTCGATTAATTTGGCGATTGGGGCCTTAAATGAGGCCACTGATCCACAATTGCAGTGTTGATAGTTTCAATACTAGGGAACTGACACGCCATACCCAGTATAAAGAGCATAAAGAAGAACAGAATTGACCATAGTTGGGGGATTGGTATCTGAAGTAGGGCTTCCGACAACGCGATGAAAGCTAAATCGGGTCCCGTTTCTGCGACATCTAAAAATTAAATTACGATAATACATTTAAAATTTTACCACTGACAACATAGTAAATAATTTAAACCATGTTACTGTAAATTTTGATTTCGTATTTTTGATTTTATATTACAACATAGATATACTCAAGCTTGAATATAATATACACTCAAATTCTTTTACGTTATAATAGTTCAATTTCGCAACAATGTAGAAGAATAGAATTCAACTATATTAGTATTATATTAGTATTATATTAGTACTATATTTAGTATTATTATTTTTATGATTAAACTTGTCTTAAATATTTATTTCATTTTAAAAGTTAAAGGAGAAATTATGAATTTTTTGAAATATATACTTCGACACTCATAACGAGAGTTTCCAATATTTTTATAGGATGATATAAAGTTTGTTCTGGGTGCTAGATGATGTTACAAATATTGCATCTCTACCGACTAACACTCCAATCCACTAAACTATTAGGTCAAATAGATACCAATAGACTAATATTATGATATTAGAATTGTCGAGGCGTACGTTATTGACTTTCCCTGATGTATTAATAAGGTATAAATTTTTGTTGGTCTTAGTGTTCATATTTATATACTTTTTTGTTCTCCGTGTTCTTAAAATAGAACTGTGTCATTCAAAGAGCACGGTCAGGAAGTCATACAAGACGTGGCTAAAAGTTTATCCTTTAAGCATTACCATATTATAAAAGATGAAAATGTGTTGTGTCTGTTTCTCATAATAGGACGGTCTTTACCATTAAACTTCTAACAGCACAATATTAAAACCCCGGTCATTGATAGTTTATAGTTTTAAGTACAATGCTGTTAAATAAAAATATTGATAGGAAAGGAACAATTACTCTTACCGTTGACGCAGCTTTGCACCAAACACGTGCCTCAAGTTATGTCTCCCATATAGGAAATAAATAGAAAGATATCTTATATGAAGCACCTTCCAGTGTAGCACCTCTGATTAGTACTGCTGTCAGCATCACATATGGGAACACGCCAGTGTAGTGGGTTACTTCAGTCGTCAGATGAACGGACACCCTGTTTTTATTAAAGGTAAATGTTAGTAGTAATGTAAACAATGACCATGTAGTAGATGTTAACTAAACATGGGACGACCAAAGTGCAATATCCTAGGCCACTGAAGAAGAGTGATATCGCACCAAAGGCATGTGCGGGCCCGATATCAGAGTACTGTCCGATGAATAACTCCAAAAAGAATATCAGGAAGCCGATAAAGATTAGCATTATGGTGAACGGTATAAGGAAAGTACCTGTAAACAAATAGTCGGTATTACGAAATCGTTTGGTCCACAAAATGTTTGAAAATTAAACGTGGCGGTGAAACTTAAATTCCGGAATTTAATTTCCTGCTCAGGAATTCTGAAATCTAATTTTCAACGTACAGAAATCGTGTTTACGCTCTGGAGCAGTTTTATTTAAGACTCTTGTACACAAATAATATACTAAATTTGATTTAATAACATATGTACACGATTGTGTCAATGATATTATAAGTAATTCTATTTTGATGAGATGTTTCGCTGGTGAAGTTTATACATAAATACATACATGATAAATCACGTCTGTGTCCTATCGAGGTAGGCAGAGACTATGGATCTCCACTTGTTACGAACTTGGCATACCTCTCTTGCTTCCTTTACGCTAACTACTACGGACTAATGCAGTCCTTTCATACAAGTTCGTTTGTGTTTGGTATATCTACTTGGCTACCATACCAGTTGCCAAAACATCATCTTTTACACCACATCGATCTCTTATTATGCTATTCTTTAATCTATCTCTGAAATATAATAAATTTAATAAATTGAATTATATTAAAATAATTAAATCATCTTATGTTATACATCAAAATATATTGCAAATGATTACATGATATTAAGATTAACCCTATGTCGAGATAATAGACTATTATTGAATACTATTAATGTCATAAACTCTAAGTTAATTGAACATTTATTTTTAACTTTCGATAATACAAAAGGAAAACACATTATTTACAGCATCTATCCCTCGCATTCTAATAAATATCACATGTTACAGATAGCTTTCATAATGGTAGATACATGTCACAGAGAGCGAGCAATGCTACTTGTATATATGTTACATGAACTTATAATAACTTTTTACTTCATCTTGAATAATGTGAATATGATAATTATTTATCATCTAACCTACATTAAAAATGATGGAGTCTAATAGAGCGTTCCGTACAGTTAGACTTCGGAGGACATAGGTACTCTGACTATATTAAAAACATTGTAAGTAATGGTGATGTATGCATTCATTCCATCGCCCATGTGTTAAGGAATTTATAAAGTAATGAAACTGATGAAAATATCTACTCAACCCCAAAGGGGAATACATGTTAATTTATTTATAATAATAATATTCACACGACATCTCATACACTGACTTGACTCTTAAGTAAGTCGTTTAAAGCACTTGTGTTACGGACATCAAATAACAGAGGAATCATTAATATATTTTTACTCCCAGGCACAGAACAAACACAAATTGTTATTGGATTAGATAAGATCACTTCCATCTGCTCCATCGAGCCCATTTATATATGTATTTTACAGAAAATCGTGAACGAGCTTCATTTTTTATTCTTTCCAGCTTAATTTTAGCTTTTCGTGGCCTATTTTACCCACCTCAAAGGGCGAAACACGCAAGAACATAAGAAATCATACCTCCTCCATCTCTGTAGCAATGATAAGGGAACCTCCAAACGTTGCCGAGCCCGACAGTGTGCCCCAGACACGCGAGGATGAACTCCAGGGGCCCATCCCATTGCGCCAGTTCCGGCGTATCAGATGAATTTTACCCATTTACTGGCAGTTTGCCATTTGCATTTACCTGTAAAAACAAACGATGTATCTTCGTGTTCTAGGTTCGGGCTTAATGATTTCTTCGAAAAATGTTAAGGAATATCAAGTTAAAAATACTGTTCTAGTTCCGTCCGATTAATTTTTGTCATTTATTAGGTAATGAAGTAAAGTAAAAATTTATTTTTCTTTTCATACTGAGATAGCAGAAAGTTTGAAAAAGAATGCACTCATATTTATATTAAATTTGAGAGACTTAACCCTTTCGAAATACATATTTATACACCATTGCAATATTACTGTCACCAATTAATTAAATGGAGATAAAATATACTTATTAAATAAGGAATTTCCAAATTTCTAACATATTGCTACAAAAGTAAAGTAATTGCCAAAAAATTTAGAAAGAAAGAGTATTCTTAGAATTTGTACCTCTCTATGATTTGGTGACATAAACAATTCTTACGGTAATATTTTATTATTCTTTTACATTTTTTTTTCTGTGATATACAGACATAGGGAGGTACTATTTTTCACTGCGGAACGTTTATAATAATAATTATGATATAACAATAATAATAATTTCCACAAATCTCATACTGACAGTGACCTGACTCCGTGGTAAGTCGCTTAAAGCGCTTGGGTTACGGACGCTAGACAATAAAGGAAACACAAATATACTACTTAAATACATATATTTAACACCATTAACCAGATATAGAACAAACGCAAATATCACCATGTAAATATTTTTATCTTTGAGTGGGAATCGAACCCACGTCCCTTGGCGCACAAGATAGGATCACTATCGTCTTTGCCATCGGGCCCGTCGAATAATAATATAACAAAGATATCACTAGCGAGTTGCAAATCTTGTGAATAAGAGATACTAGCAATCTGCCGGTACCTCCCAGATATGTAATAATGGTATTTAAATGATACTATAAATACGAGTATTAAAAATACTGATGCTCAATGTAATGAATTATAATAATAATAATAATAAATTCCCACAACATCTCATATATTGACCTGACTCCGTGGTAAGTCGTTAAAGCACTTGTGTTACGAATGCCAGACAACAGAGGAATCACAAATATACTACTTAAATACATATATTTTACACCCATACACAGAGCAAACACAAATATCATCATATAAATATTTGCTCTGGGTGGGAATCGAACCCACGACCCCTGGTGCACAAGACAGGATCACTACCATCTGCGCTATCGGGCCAATCCAATTCTAAGTATCGCACCCAATACAGGAACTTGAGGACTAGACTTTAATTCAATGCGCTACGATTTAGTTCTGCATGCAGGTCATTTTACAAACATACAATTAATGTACATAATTAAACAATGATTATGGATGTTACAGATAATAGTATTTGGGGATTGGAATCATAACATCTTGCACACTGTTTATTATATTCCCACCATGACTCCAACTTAATGTTCTTGACACAAAGTTGGAAAGCAGTGAAAGTTTTAACCTCACCTTAAATTACCACTACAGTATTAGAACGGCCCATTCCATTTTTAAAATAAATGCAACACTGTGTATTGATTATTATTTTTTCAAAAAAAATTGGAACTTTTTGTTTGTTTCGTAATGCCAGTTAGAATTTCATTGAATATGACGGATTGATATTTCATCCGATAGCAGAGTTTGTTTCCCCTAACCCATTCCCGTGATATATGGCGCGATCAAATAATAAGCGAGTTTCTTTTTCACTTTGCGCTTTTGTGGGATTCTTTATGTTATGGGCAACGCTTTCCGCGAGGAATAATTTTTCGATATCTCTGCTTTATTTGACGGGAAATGAGTAACATAGTTTAGTTGATATTTTCTCATTATTTTTAGCCACTCTGCTTTCAGGAGATAGTTGATTTTGTTTATTTACTTACTACAGTTAAGTCGCAAGTGGCGGCTGAGGTACCCAAATAGATTATCACCACGTCTGCTCAACATCAGAACTATGAAAAAAAGAATCACCAGTAACATGATGTCTTGGAACGATCAATGTCCACAATATTAAATTATCGCTTAAAATAAATTTTATTGATTAATATGGGCTTTTTTCATTTATTTCCGCTGTATATGGAAAATAAATTGTAATTCCATAAAATAAAATACTGCAATATATATTTTATATATAGTTTGTTGTATTGTTTCAATATAATATCAGAAATTTAGTTCAACATGAAAACCGTTCCAGAAAGGTACATAAATAATAAAGGTCGGTGTATACGTAAATTGTAATTAAATGGCTGTCCAAATTACAATGAACCTAAATAGTACCACAGCCTAGTGTAGACATCAAACGGCACCAAAGTGGCAGCGCTGTGTCGAGCCGTGAAGTCGCGATAAAAACATCAGCGTGAAGAGACGAGCGCACGCGTGTGGTTCCAATATCCGCTCGTGTCATCCCTTGCTGCGGTGCGCTCGGATACTCTAGGAGACATGCACCGACTTTTTACCGATACCTGAGCATAGTTAATAAACATAACTTTTTTTGACATTATGCAATGAACAAATACACAAACACATTGCTAGAGAATGCAATGTGTACAGGAAAGTACCTATATAGCCTTTACATAAATAAGTCAGTATTCATTAAAAGTTACTTAAAATTTTAACTTAACCCTTATTTAATATTCATATCGTTTAGTACAAACAATGACAAACCACAAAGTCACTTTACATTAAAAAGTCATAGCTGCTTAGTACAAGTATTGCGTAGTCAAAGTTATACTTTAACTTATCTCTAAAACTATACAATGTTATAGAAGTATATAGACACAATTCTATTTAAAGAATGTCTTATATTTGATTAGCAAGTACACCACATTATAGATAGAGTGTACCGCTCCATTAGTTTTATCCGTCCCTTCTACATTCCACCTTTCTACGTACGGAACTATCGCTCATTGCTATTTTAGTAATAACGATAAGAGATAGTCCTAATGTAGTAAGGACATTTAGATGTACCTTTCAATTCACTCTCCAAAGTTGTATATTGAATCGAATTAGTCTATTTTTTCTATACCTAACACTCACTACCATACATAATCTAGGATTGCATTGTCTGCAGCGAATCTATTGGGTAATAAATTAGATGTTTAATAGTCGTGAAGTTGTAGCCAACTAGCTATAGGCATTTATGTAATACTAATGTTATCTTAACCTAATATTATTTGTCATTTGTCACCACCATTAGTCGGTTCCGGTACCTCAGTCGCCTCTTACTGCAACTGGTACAGAGAGATATACTATTCTACCCTGCGGGTACCCCACGGCTTATTACTTGTTTTTGATGCTTGTTATGCCCTCATAGCTGAGAGAAAATATGATTTGATAAGATAAATAAAATAGTCACAGCATTACTATGAAAATGTAGTAACATTTTTATTGTATTATAATGATTTGTTGATGGCGTTAGAGTTTAAGCGAACATATCGTTTGTTTTGCTATGGCATCACCACAAACACTATTTGTGCTGCATCGCAGATCCATTTAATAGTTATGAAATTGTAACCAACTATTACCCGATTACCATTATAGTCATGGTTAAAAATGGGATAGTATGTACATAATAGAGACGTGTCAACTAAGACTTTGATCGATAGCAGATTTTACAGAGAGTTGCGAAATAAGTTGACTTAAGTGAGTTATAATTCAAACATCTTTTTATATACATGTCATATTCATCAGGCTTACTAATTCACTAACTAACATAACCATCACATTACCTACTGTAATTTTACATTCAAATATGTCATTCACTTTTTCCAGCGAGGATAATATAATATACTATATTCTACGTATATTGCATTATTCGTAACGTTTGATATTAGAATGCTGTCGCTTGGATGTAGCGGTGTGACGGTTGTGAGCGCAGTGAGGTTGCGTGCCGGAACCGTTCACTGCAGCCTATAACATGCGAGCGCCTCGCCAGCCGCCTGTCAGCTGTCTTACTGCTAATATTCTTAGCTGTGAATATTGTTTATTTAATCCTACCTTGTTGGCGTTAAGGCATAGAACGCACCAAATGGCTTAACAAGATGAATCTTGTATTAAGTATCAATCACCTAGAGAAGTAATTCGTGTATCAATCACCTTTGCGAATATCTCGTTAGCTTCTACAATGTATTCTATATTTCCTATAAGCCGCATCATCTTATTTTATATACATCGTTAAACGTTGTTTTTATCGTTCGTTAAAACACTGTTATTAGTCAGATAGTGCCATGTATGTGCAGGGCAATTTCGTGTTGGTAATTGCAAGTCGCGGTCGGCCATTGTGGCGTGTGACTAAATACGACTAATCACCTTTGCACACGATTGTTGCTGCCTTATTGGTAAGTGGTCAACCAGGCCGGACTAATTGGTATTGTGATTAGTTTTCATTGGTCTCTCATGTTTGCACTGCAAGACAAGGTGACCAAGGCATGGTTTAGTATATATACATATATATATAGTGGATATACCGCCAAATTTAGAGCTGCAGAATCCCGGCATTAATTCTTTTATTTTGTCTTTATGTCGATAGCAATATTAAAAAATCCATTCAGTAGTTTCTCACGGAAATAATTTTCTTGCAGCTTTCATAGGAAGGGAAAGCTCAGAATGAATCAATTTTTGGGCTTTGTTTTATAAAGCATAGCAGCATTTAGAATCTGAAAATATATAAATATATATATAATTTTATAATGTTGTTAACTATTTTCCTTTACTCAGACCAAATGTTTCATTTAAGTAAGTTCAAATATAAAAAAAGAATTAATCTCTATCAATCCAATCGGTCGGGCATTGCGGGGAACTGGGAAACAATTTCTCTCTCTACATATCTGAGTACCTTAAGTAAATGCGTGTTAGTTGGTTAGGGATGATGCTATATAGAGGGCATTCCTCGGAATCTCTTTTTGTGTGAGTTCCGTAGCTACATCGGTACAGTATCCGTATACAGTTACAACCGTAGTCCGGAGGAAACCAGGGCACATAGCACACTGAATTGACGCACGGAGGCCGATAAGGCCGTGAAGTTCTAAAAAAGGAGATCACACATCCGAAAGCGTAGAGTAGAGCCCATGAATGTAGGCCGGTCCTATTATTAGTTTCTGGAGGAGTCCTACCATATATACAGTTGTGGAATACCCATGTAAGTGACACGAATCTGTGATGCTACGTAACATAAACATTTAAATTATCTTCACATGAAGATTTGGTTGCTTCAGCATTTTTTAAATGTTGAATATGATATAATCATCTTCATTATTATATTAGCCATGGAAAGTCCACTCTTGGACATTAGTAAGATATGATGATGATGATGGATTTTCGCCCATAATTTGCAGAATTGGGCAGGCGTGGTGACAGAGTACAACTTTGCAACTGGAGAGCTGCTGCCCATCCCCATCATATAGTATTTAAGCTGCGCTATTTTGGATAGACATACCGCCATTAGTCGGTTCCGGTACCTCAGTCGCCTCTTACGGCAACTGGTACAGAGAGAGATACTATTCTACCCTACTTGTTTTTGAGGATGTTTGTTATGCTTTCATAGCTAAGAGAACAAATGATTTAATAAGATGAATAAAATAGTCACATGGCATTACTATAAGAATGTTACTAAGTGATTTGTTAACGGTGTTAGATAAAATATATTTATCGTTTGTTTCGCTACGGCATCACCACAAACACCGTTTGTGCCGCATCGCAGATCCACACTGCGATACAGTGCCGTTAAAAGCGCAGCGGCACGAACTTGCAGTGTGTTCCTGTTCGCCACAATTTTTATATTATCCGGACAAAATCTTAACTGCTTTGCCGTTAAGCGAATGCGATATTTTCTTGGGATGTTATGTCGACACAAATACATAAGAATACGCTTAGTTATTATAATATTTGTTTTCGATGTGTACATATCTGTTTATGCATTATACAATTTAATTGTTTTTCAGGATGTTTATTATGCTTTCTTAGTTCAATTAGGAAACGAATTTTAATAAATAGTAACACATAGATAGCTGTAACCTTTTGAAATACCACACGAAAGCCAGGCACGAAACTAAATCCACACAGCTTCAGAAACGAAATCCCAGCCTTAGGATCACAGTTGGCTGACCGAGGTAAATCACTTAAGCAATTGTGTTACACACATTCGACAACAAAGGTATCAGAAATTGAGTCGGAACGGAGAGGAGTGAGGAACTTAAATACATTTTTTACACCTAGGACAGAAGCAATACTAATATTTGTCCTGGATGGAGATCGAATCGACCTTTGAGCATATTTGCCCCCTCTTGGAAATTTTAAAAACATGCTATATTTCATTAGTATATTCATTGGTTTAGCCATGAAAGTCTCTTCTGCTGAATCATAAGAAAAAGCATAACTTTCAATCATGGAACGATATCTTTGACTTAGACTTCGTAAGAGTCGTGGGCAGAAAATTTATACATAATTTATTTATAATCAAGAAGTTAGAATAGATTCTAACTTCTTGGATGGATGGATTCTTCATGCGACCAATGAAATGCCAAATTTATCGATATCAGCTTACTACATATATCATAATATTTTTTATCAGCCCTTATTTAAGCGAAAAAACGCAAGGTGGTTCGCTCACTATTAATGGCTACCGTTATGGAGCAAAAAACTCTTTAAGAAAGAGACCTTATAGAGAGTAGAACGCTATGTAAGGCCACGTGAAACCGTAGATTTGGACAAACATAGACAACCGCAACCATCAAAGCCAAAATAACTCGGTTTTTTCATAAAACTGAACTCTATTTAAGCGAGATTGTCGTCAAAAGCCTTCGAGTAGCTATGGCAGGAGTTATATTCTAAATACATATTATCAAATACCACGTTAATAGGTTTAAGCAGAAGGTTTTTTTCATTTTATTGTTACTATCAGAGCAGAATATTACCTCCCTTTCTACCTGGTATAGTAAACTGGTGACTAAGAAACCGGAACCGATAAGTGGCGATATATTCATCCGAAATAGTGTAGCTTAAATGCACGGGGAAGAATTGGTCAACTGTATGCCCGTCGCGAAGCGATGCTCTACATTTGACACCACGCTTACCTGGTGTGGCAATTATAGGCAACATTTTTCCTTTTTACGAGTAGGTGAGGCCTGTATACGTCACACAGGCTTTCGTAATCAACGACTAGCTTTGATTACGAAAGTTATAGATTTTTCCGTAGAATAAGTTTTAAAACTTAGTTTCTCTTATTTAAATGTCTTTGAAAAATTATTTTTAAAATTTTTAAGTCTAATTCTACATTCAATATTATTATTAATTAACATTAAATCATTGTAAAGCTCTCGAACGTTTATTATTATTATGATGTTAAAAGTTAATTTATTACACAAAAATATCTGAAACATGATAAATAATAGAAAATGTGGACTGAAAATTAATTATGTACAATACAAACTATAACAATACCAGCGTAGATGAGATTTCTTTGTATATTTCGCTTTACATACAAATACTCTGTTCGGAATAAGCTCTTGCTTTCTTATTTGCTGTTTTTGTCTTCGTGAACGAAGTCGTTGTTTAGTAATAAATTATGTTTTAGACAAGATTAAGTCCTTTGCGTGTTAATGTTAGTTTAATTTAAAAATAATAAATGGATTACCCGTTCAATATTTAAGTGCGTTATAGCAAAAATAGCTAGTTGATATCTAAATAGTTTACATGCAACATTTCTTACATTGACTTGACTCCGAGACAAGTATTGCGGATATCAAACAACAGAGGATTCTAATATCATTTGCTTTAATTAATATTTATCATTTACAGAAAACAGACAAATATAAATATCTGCCCTGGGTGAGGATTGAACCAACGAAATTTGGCGCTCAAGATGGAATATATAATATATAATATAATATTGCTGAATGCGCTATCGAGACCAACAATCCCCTTTATGATATAATTTATTGATATTGTATAGCTCCTTTGTAACTTTATTGGTTTCTAATGTCTCTGTGTCTCTGTCTCCTAATTTTTAAAGTTTTCTTGTCCAAATATTATTAAAATGGGGTTAAGATATGGTATGTCTGAATGACGTCTGCTTTCTTGTTTGTAATTATATTGCCAAAACTACTGAAAAGGTATAAACAAATTTTCATAGTGTTTTAACTGACTAGACGGACGTTATCCTGTCTTAACTGCTTACTTGTATTTGTCATGTAAAAAATATTGGAACTATAAATTGAGATAGAGACTATCCTATCAAAAGTTAGCAAAAAGAATATTAAAATCTGGTCAGTAATTTAGAAATTCATTTAGGATAAACACAGTGATATGTAAATTTATAGTAGATTTATTCAGGTAATATATATATATAAGAGTTGAAAACGTTTGTACTGGATGATATCCTGATTCGAGTGCTAAATTACATAAATCAAACTCCGTGTTTAAATATACATATTACAGATATTATTAAATCACCAAAACATAAAAACTTATTCTCAACAAAAGTAGATAGAGCTACAACTTAAATTATTTATGACTAAATAGGACTTTTTAAGTCATCGAGTAATGGATGTATGTAGAATAATGAAAATAGGCAGCAGAATTCCTATCGTGAAGTTACACTTTACCCAGTACGGTAATTAAAGGTAGTCTCGCTTTCTTAGGTAGACCTTACTTGGATCTGAAGCTGTTACGAAGATGATGATTTCATTTATTCTGTATCAAATGACAGGTACTTATTTGAAATAGTGTTCTATATAATGTTTGATGTCAAATAAGATGTATGCAAGTTTCGGAATATATTCCATTATCTCGCTGGCAGCTACAAACCAAAGCGTATTTAACGAAATATTTATGCTGCCTTCTAAATGCATCGCGCGGGAGTAATGTAAAGTACGTGATTATTTCGAATACACAGGACGTCCAAGTAGGAGCTACTATCTAGTGAGGGAGAGTGGTATCCTTTGTGGTAAAAATGTTAATAGAAGTCATTGAATTGTTTTATGGTAAAGGCTACAAAACTGAGTTTGTGTTAAATATAAAGGGGAAATTATAAATAGTTGTCGTCGATTGTATTGACTAAATATAAAAAAGACGTCCGTGGAGATTTCTGGAATTTTCGTGACAAAAATGTAAATTTGATTTTATCAAAAATCTTTGAACTACAAGGACAATCTATTAAGTATTTTTCCAGTTTCACAATTTTTAGTGGTTTATAATTTTAGGAAATTAAAATAAATCGTTGCCAATTCAGGGTTATCGAATCTAGTTTTATCTCTTCGCATGGATGCCAATTTAGTGTCCAATAAATACTTTTATACAAATAACGAAATATACTATATGTACACAAATAACTTTTTATAAATGTGCTCAAAGAAGTAAGATTGTATCCGTAGTGTCCGTTTACCTCATATCCGTAAACAATTTATTTTGATAAACAACTTCACTATCACCTCACAACAAGGGACCCGCAATGCAAATTGCCAGAATAATGTTCAAATTGAAATATTTCATAAAACACGAAACTAAACGTGACTTTAATCCTTTTATATTAGAGTTCAAAATGAGTCGGGTTGATGCTGCTAGCTATGATATTATTTGAAGAGTGCCGAATGAGTGTCCTGAATAAATTTGCAAGTGTTTAACATGATATGGAAAAGGTATGCTTTTAATGGTGCCCCTTGTTTCATATTAGTGACCGACAGTATATTTTCATTTGCGATTTATCTTTCAGAAAATATGTTAAAATCAATCCTTACTGCTGCAGTACTATCGATAGTATAAAAGTAATGACCGAATTGGCTAAAAAGGACAAAACCCAAATTTTGTTGATTGTTTGAGGGTGGAATAAACATACGAAACCAAAATGAAAAGTAAATGTTAAAACATCGCACTGTAAAACAAAAAGCATCTAACAAGATGAAATGTAAATAGTTTTGCATATTGGAATGAATCGTCATTTCAAATATTAAACCATTGTTTTAATGGGTAAATCCACTTGTGCTATAGACGAGCAATATCTTTTTTTTCTGTTTTACTAATTGGATTACTCCTACTTTATAACTTAACGAAATTATTGCTGCTGTAGGATAATAAAGTGACGCAAATTATAACACTTTTATTGCAGTCTTGAACTAATTTAAATAATTGCAATACCACATACGACAACTTTTATCTACAAAAGTGTTTTTCAAGATTTTTCCTTTCTGCTGAACCTCAAATTTTTAGAGTGAACTCAATCAATGCCTTGAAGTCTTGATAATCTAAAACGAGTACAACAAAAGAGTCAACGTTACCATCGAAATTAAAAAGGCACGAAAATGTATTCAACCACAAATTATGGACCACAACATTTCATTTCCTCGGCTCAGCCTTACCATTCTCCAAAACCAAATGAAAAGACAAAAACAATACAAATCTCCAGTATTTATCACACCGTGAAACACACCCCGAGCCCTACCCGACCCAAATTCCAAACTCAAAACCTTAAAATTGATCTCATCTTCAGTTAATTTAAATTTTCCATTGACACGCTGCGACGGGTGAACAGTGATCCGGATTTGTCGAAGTTCGAAACACCTCCGTGGGAATTAACTGGAGTATTACAATGTAATCCTTGCTTTAGTAAAGTTTCCACCTGGGGCCTTGCAGACAGATATCGTTCCGCTCCCCACTTCTAAAGATTACAGTAATTACGTTTTGTTGTAAATTTCCGCACCGCGAAATGTGTGTCGCTGAGATTTGTTCGCGCATTTTGTAAGCTTTTGAGTGAGTCTTGTGTTAAATTTACAAAATTTCGCGTATTCTCTCATATTCATGTCTGATAGTTATATGGGTGTATTTAATATGAGGTAGACCACCAATATGAGTTACAATACCACCCTCAATGGTACCCCACTCTCATCTATTTCGACCGCTAAATAGCGTTATTCGCATTGCTGTGTTCCGGTTTGCAGGGCGATAAAGGCGGTGAAATTACTTAAAATTAGACATAATATCTACAAATTACCAAGTCAAATGAAGTAGATTCTTCATTCTTTTATCTTATAGGTTTTTTGGACGAACACTAAATGGTCAGACTACCATCTGTAGCCAAACAGCTAAAGCTGCGTGTCTATATACATACAGCACACAAACAAATACACAGTGAAACTTGATACGTCGGATATTTTAACTATAACGAAGGTATGTGTGCAAAAAGTTAAAAAAACGGGTCTTCAGCCCTATACCAAAACTGCGAATAGGCAGATCGTGTTGCGTTCGTTAGGTCGAAACTGGTGCAAAAACATTAATTGGCTTACCTCGCTGAATATCGGGTCCGGGGAACTTGTTCGATCTGCATGTCTGATTTATGATTGTGTCCGCTTTTGATTTGGCCTTGTCGTTCAATTTCGATATTTTATATCGGCTGACTGAGAATTTTTTTTTGCAAACCATAGGTACTGATAAATTACAAAGAACTCCAAAGAAAATCTGCTGGAACTGCCAAAACTTATTGGACTCGTGCTCTTTTGATTTAACTTTTTAATAAGAATTATGTAATACAAATTGATGAAATTACAACATAAAAATCGTAAGGTTTAGTATAGTACAAATTTCACTAGATACTATATTATTTAGGTATAATATTTTGTATAAGGGTTTGCTCTTTCGAATATTTTATATTAAAATTAATTCATCAATCAATACAAAAGCATTGTGCACATCTGAATTATTTTATTGCAAAAATAATTTCTTAATAATCACTAGATAACATAGTATCATTTATTTACTTATATAATCAAATGTCAAACGTTTTGACAAAATAATAAATAATAACCACAGGTATTAGATTCAATCAAAGTCCTTCTGTATGTATATTCTTAAAATAATCTAAGTAACCTTTAAGAAAACAACGTTATCTATAACATTCGTTCAAAACCCCGTATTAACCAAAACAGACAACAGCAAACAGAAATAAAATTCGCGACGTCTCAAGACTAACCTGGGCATTAACTCTCCAGAGATGAGGAGGAATGAATAAAGGCAGCGGCCACTCGGAGTAGCGTGAAAGAAGTGTCACAGCGCCTCGCGGGAGCGGCGCAATTTCACGGTACCACACCGCACTCCGCAAACGGATGGAATAGAAGATGTTTTAATGGAAACGGCTCCATCTATACTAATATTACTAATATTATAAAAAGAGAAGATTTGATTGCTTGATACGGTTTAACTTAAATACTACTACTTATTTTGAAAATTCTTTCACCATTAAAGAGCTACTTCTTTAACGAGTAACATAAACTACGTTATATTTTCGAATAAAAGTGACCGCTTCCCAAATTAGAACAATGTAAACAGGATTTGTATTTTTGTACGTTTGCAACAAACAAACTCAGACACTCATTTCAAAGATTCTTTCACTAATACAAAATTAAATTATCAGCAAGTGAAATAGGTTACATTTTTTATCCTTTTACTGGCTCGGGAAGAGGAATTACTTAGGTAAACACAACGCGGCTATTTCAAATATTTTTTACAACAACTTTTCCGTAACAGATCCCATGTTATCTTCATTTTTAACTTAATAGTTGCTTCAGCGCGGAATGAAGAGCTCCGTAAAATAACCAACGTATTCGACATAGCCCAGTGCACTAACAAGTTGAAGTGTCACAGGCTGATCCAACTGCATGCAGACAATGGCGATATGAGGTCCTGGTGTCCATACCGTGCACCAGCAAGTGCAGCATGCGACACCTAAGAAGGACGTACTGCGCAACGCTCACCGGAGGAACTGACCAGAGCTGCAGCATCGCGCTGAATACGATTACGCATGCAAGGGGTCCTAATGCAAATAACTTGACCTTTTTCCAGCAGTACACATCCTACAGCTGTTATGACGACGATGATAGCTGCCTGCATATTTATATACCTAACAAGCAATTGTCCAGTGTTATCTCAAAGATATCATTAGATCGTCGTCGAGTCTATTTTATGACATTACCTAGTAATTTAAATGGAGCCTTTTATCTTCAAACTGTTGTTAGCAGCTAAAATAGGTAGCAGTAAGTAACTTACTTTCAAATAATGTACGCTTCCAGTAATTTTATAATATTCAAGGGTTGTTTCAGAATTTTCTATCGATTTAGTCCGTGATATGCCTAGAAAAGTCGATATACGGCCGTCTCGGAATTTAACTCACAAATGCTCTAAGGTTCTTATGCTTTTGATATGAATTCGTGAATATTGAAAGATCAATTTATTTTTATCAGTTGTCTTCAGTTAATATTTATTTTCGTTGATACAAAAATTAAAAATCTACGTAGTTTATTTCAGAAACTACATATATATATCTATCGATAATTACATTAAATTGTAATAATTGTAACTGTTAAAAATATTTTTTAGGTATACCCGTCGGATGGATTAGCCTCTAGTTGTTTCTATAGAATAATGCATATGTATAGTTTTGGATACAAGTTAAATAAATATTCCTCCCTTACTAATATTAAAATTGCAAACATTTGTAATGTTGGGTGAATGTTTGTTCCTTTATCATGCAAAAACGAACTGTAACGAAACTTAGTAATGAAAATACAGTTTATATAACAAAATAACATACTAGTACCTTTAAAATTCTAAAGATTTATCGTGAGATGTATAGATAAATAGTCATATGATATATTGACGAACGTAAAGAGTCATCAATACTGTCATTGGAAGTCTACTGTTGGATATATAGGCCTCCCCAAATAGGGGGAATTTTGCCCATATTTGTCCTGCTGGGCAAGATTGTTGGCAATCGTAAGACGCAGCTTTCACGACGAGAATGCAGTTGCCTACCCCCCGCTCCGTGCGTTTGAGTTACACTGTTTCGAATGGATATATCGCCATTCGTCGGTTCTGATACTCTAGTCACGTCTTACGACACCTGGAATAGAAGAGGTGCTTTTTTTCCTCTACCGGCAATCCATAGCTAATTTATTTTGTTAAGTCCTAGCGACCCGTCCCGGCTTCGCACGGGCACTAAACATGACATTTGCAAACTTATTAAAAAATTTTCGCTCAAAATAAAAAAAACATCTGGTCGTGTAGACCCTAGAAAAATAAACAAGCGAAGCAGTACTGTTCCCAATGTTTATTAACAGACAAAAATAAATAAGCTGTTTCATTTAAATATACTCGTTCATTTCTAATTCTCAATTTGATTTGGCTTGGTCTGAAATATCCTGAGGAACAAAAATACATTTAACCTTATTAATTTTCTACCACCTTAAAAATCGTCAGTTGGTATATTTTAAAAGACTTGAAATTAATTTCGGATGGCCGAATTTCTTGTTTTAGTTCTTGTATACCGGGCTGGCGGTTTAAAAATAAGTTATCTCTATAAATCGTCAAAATATGTGCTGAACTCTAGAATGACCTAAAAGAACTACATACCTACACTACTACTACTACAATTATTTTTTGTTTGAAATGTCAGTACTAGGTTTGTATGGAATAAAGGTATCAGAATGTAGTTTATCATCATATCAGCCATTGGAAGTCCACTGCTGGACATAGGCCTCCACAAGAAAAGAAGAATTTTGCCCATAATTGCCACGCTGGGCAAGCGTGTTGGCAATCGCAGAGCGCAGCTATCTCGACGGGAATGCTCCTGCCCATCCCCACTCTGCATTTGAGCTATACTATTTCAGATGGATTTACCGCCATATGTCGGTTCTGGTAACTTAGTCGCCTCTTACGAAACCTGACACAGAGGGAGGTACTATTTTACTCTGCCGGCAACTCATGGCAAACATAAAAAAACCGTATGTAGTTAGTAAGTTAGGAACCCAAGAACGGGTTAACTCCGGCAATGGAACAACGAAATAAAAACGATGTACCTAGATGGACCGCTATCTATAATAATATTAATAAAATTAGTAGAGGATTTTGTTTTTGTTTGTGTATTGCTTATTATGATTTAACTTAAAATCTACTCGAAAAATTTAAACAAATCCATCACTATTTGGATTATATAAAGTTATTACTTCACCAAATAACATAAGCTATATTTCATATTTATTTATTTTTTTTTATTTATTTATTTAACTTTATTGCACAAAATGTTACATAATGTACAAATGGCAGACTTAATGCCAGATGGCATTATCTCCCAGTCAACCATTACACAAAACTGAAATATATATATATAGTGGTGCAGGCAATATATATACAAAATAAATAACTATACAAAATAATGACATAATATCAAACTAAATATATACTTTTATGCGTTTATAACACATAAATCCTAAAACTACTCCATAGATTCCAATAATTCTCTTACTAGAGTAAAGCTTTAATATCATCCAATAATATAAGATGAACTTTATTCCTGCATTACAATGATGACGGGAACTACGGGAGTAATAATTATTATATTGTAATCAGCGTAGAAAATAAAGTTCATAGTAGGTATAAAAAAACATTGCGTCATTCCAATCGAAGGTGCCTCAATAATCCGTTTTAGCCTTTGCTTTATTACAACATCCGACGTTTCGCCAGTCTTCGCCGTGGAAGTGCAATCCGTCTTCATTTTCCCCGCCGCCATCTGAGGGCTCTCATGGCTCTCAAATAAACCATTCGAAAATAATTGTATTGTTTTCAGGCGACTCGCTCCATTGTCTCTGCGGTAACAGACTTCTTACATCGCTATTCATGGAACGTGAAAATTAATAAGGCGTTATCTTTGAAAGATATCTTCTAATTAACTTTGTAATCAAGATTTCTATTCGATAAATAAACGTTTATGTATTCATCTAAATTAATTTCGGCGTATCCTTTGTGTGCTTTGTAACGTTTGAGATAATAATCGTTGTCCGGATCCGGCCTTTTTATCTTTTAACGTTCAATGATACATTAATGGCGGGCGATTATGTATCAAAGCACTTTTGATAAACCTAATCCTTTGAATTAATCTCTGATTGTGATACTTATACATAATATATATTTTATCTAAATTTATATACATAATTCCTTTTAAAGCTTTAGCAGGTGGATTAATGTAATATTGATAAAGATCATCATATCACCCATTGAAAATCCACCTGCTAGACACAGGCTCCCTCAACAAACGGGGAATTTTGCCTTTTTATTGCCACCCTGGGCAAGCGTGTTGGCAATCGCAGATCGCCTGTTAGTTCTTGTACCTTGGTCGACTCTTACGTCACCTGGTACAGGTATAGGTACTTTTTTACTTTGCCGGTATTTACTCCCTCCCTTTGCCGTGGATTTAGATTTTTAGAATTGACCGTGGATCAGTTTATATTTTATGTGACTAAGTCGACAAAAAAGCATACGATCCTCTTAATAATAAGCGTCGCCGCAGCCTATAGAAGCTTGTATCATCACAAAGATATTATCAGTGCATAACTAAACTTGTAGCTTAAAGATATTATTTTAGATTACTTACTGATTTCACTACCTTTTTACCCTTTTTCAAACTGGAATACAACAATGCTGATACTGCTGTTTGGTGATAAAAATAGGTGAGGGTGAAGTACTGATGCAGACGACCTCCGTATGATGTCTATGTATAGTAATGGGCCTTAGGTACCTCCGAGATTTTGGGTGTAAAGACTTTAAAACTTTCTATTCCGAGTGTTAACGTAATCTGTAAATCTTTAAACAACATGTACAGCATAAATAGTAGATTTAATTAAATTCACTGGTCAAGAAGCAACCTATGTTTCTTTCTTAAGGATTTATAGGACATGTATCTTTACATGCAAATTTAATCAATACCGTCTTAATTATAAAGTGAATAATACATACAGATACGATCACATACAGGTATAGATTATTGCTTGCTTTCCACGTGATTGCAAAACTTTAAATAAGTGAATTCACAAAAGATTTACGCAGTTCAACTTTCAATATTCTGAAGATAATCTTTCACAGGTCACTAATGATTTTCGGATGACTTCAACACGCCAAGGGCGTGCGGTGCGCATTTTAAACGGTCATTTAAACAAATGGATGACTGGCCGCTCTGTGCAAACGAACTTTCATCGGTAATTATTTAAAACGACCGATCAAATAAATATGCATGATACATATAGTTAAGTATGAATTTATTGGAGTTGGAACGCAGCCAATTATTACTTTTGTGTACTATGTAGGAATAACTACGTTTTCCTTGTAATTTATCGCGTTCCAAGTTCAGTTATGGCTGCTTGACGAATGGTTTTTTTTAACTTCACCCCAAGTTTATCATGAGAAGATTTTTATTGGAAGAATGATTGTTTTTCCATTTTTTGTAGCGTTTCGTGTTTCCACTTCATATTCCGCTTCTTGTTTTTGTGTTCGTTAAATATATATATTATTTTTATGTTAATTTGACTCCTTTTGCGTGTTTAATCTATAAGTAATATGAGTGCTTTTATTTGTTAAAAGAATCGTTATATACACATCCGTTCTGGATAATGACTTATTTTGTGAGACTTATTCTAGTCCGTAATTATTAAACAGATTGACTGATCGAATAAAAACAGATTGACAGAATAAAAAATCTTTTACACCTATTTTCACACAAATTTGATCACTGACCAGAGTTTGTCTAAATATCATATGCGTGTTTGATCTATTATTATTTGTATGAACTAATAAAGCTTAATAATTAAATTCATAGTACTAAAAAAAATCATGTAAAACATGCCAATTACACTTGCGAAATATCCTAATTGCTTATCTCTTCGGCGATAAAAGCTTTTAAAATAAAATGAAAACAAAGAAGAAGATGCTTTATAAAATATTGGTCCATATTACGCCATGTTTTTGTGCGCATTAATAAAAGCTTGCATTTTGGCGTGTGCCAATCAGTTCGTTAGCAATACAGGAGTGTCAGAAAAAAAAATATACGCATTTTTTATATTTATTTAATAAATCACGGATTATCTCATACGATGCCTGACTCTAAGATAAGAAGCTTAAAGCACTTATCTTACAAATATCATTACAAATATTATAAAAACATTACTTAAATACATCAATAACACCCAGACACGGAATAAAAAGGCCAAGATATACCAGCAGAGTAGAATACTATTCTACTCTGCCGGTATATAATACTATTCTACCTCCGTCTGTACCAGGTGTCGTAAAAGAAGACTAAAGTACCTTAACCGATAGACAGTGGTATATACAGTAACAGTATAGCTCAAATACAGAAGGTAGGGATGGACAACAGCATCCCCATCGCGAATGCTACGCTCTGCGATTGCCAACACGCTTGCCCGGCGCGGCAATTATGGGCAAAATTCCCCCTTTCTTGCGGAGAAACAACAACCATTGACGCACAAGATCATTGGGCCCGTCTAAGATTATTTTTGTATTCTTTTTAATTTTTCGATTTGTTACTTCTTCGCTCATGTTTACTTTAAAAATAATCCATAAATGAAGATACGCCTGATTCAGGGAAATATAAAATTTGGTCAAGAAATTATCATATCAAATTTAAATAAATTCTATTCCAGTTTAGCAATTGAACAAATCGAAGTTATACAAAAAGCTTCTCATAAATATGCATAAACCACGATGTTGAAGTTGTTTTTTTAAAAAGATTTCCAATATTTTAATTGGCCTATATTATACTAAATAAAATAAATCCCTATTTCCTTTCATTACGCGTGAACGGATGAACCGTTTTCGACAATTCTTTTTTTTCGTGAGTTGATTATTGTTAGAAGGTTTTTATAAAAGAAAAAGAGAAAATATAATATTTCTTTCTTTTTCTAAATTTGGTAAAATAACCTTATGTCGGTTAATGTAACTGACAGTCTTTTTGACAGTAAAATATACTAATGTTAATTATCCCAATTCAGATTTAACATTCATAGCTAAGACAGGACTGTCTCGACTCTGAAGACTTTGAATGTCCGTTTGGTCAGCTAGTCAATATATTTACTTACATTTATAATTAATATTAACTACAATAAACTACCCTCGAGTCACCTTCCTTAGCGTTGTCAATAGTGAACAAAGGAATTTTTAAATTAAATTTACAAGTATTTTTTTAATTAAGATCAGCACTAATAAACTTTATGCGGTTGCCTCCACAAGTTAAAGGCTCTTCAATAGGAATGACTTTGATTTCATGCGCGGGGCCCGTCAGTTGTCCGTAATCAGAGAAACACAAATTGCGGCACCACAAAAATTACCGATTATCCGCATGCCTTGACCACACGTGCACGCGATTTCGAATTGTTTATACTCTGGTAATTTTAATGTTTTAAAATGGACGAGAGATGTTTAATTTGGAAAATATCAACGCGTGATACTTTGCATTCAAACTGAGTTTAATTTTAGCGCAAAGAGACATGTTAATAAATTTACATTAACTAGTATTTTTCGGTTATAATAAAATAAATAGCGTCACTCAAATGCAATAGGGTAGGTATGAACAGTAGCGTTACCGTGGTGAAGCACACCCAGCGAATACCACCACGCTTGCCCATTGCAGCAATTATGGGTAAATCTCCCTCTTTCTTGGGGAATCTTTGTTCACCAGATAAAGTTCTACGGCTGCCATGATAATGATAAAAATAAAATAAGTCATTAGTTTAAATTAATTAAAACGTGCTGTATTAATATTCCACACAAAACTTCAAAGATACATACACTTAACAAATCAAAATAAAATTTTGGTTCAATGGTTCAATCATAAAAAAACAGTTGGGTTCGAGCCCGCCGCACTCAACCTTGAATAGCGAAAAAGATCACGTTTCATCACACATAAAAATATTTAAATGGAGATATGGACAAGGGTATATTTATGTTCCATTGCGTTAAATTTTTTTTACCATTTTGGTGAAAAAGGGCTGGGACTGATCATCGCCTAGATATATATCGCCAAATAACTAGTTACAAATTTTATGTCTGGGTATTTACCCTGTATTATGTATTTACATATAAGGATTATTGTTGAGAATTTGCAAAGTATACTACAAATTGTTACCCTGAAAATACAAAAATAACATTTTATTTATCACGTTTATTACAATATTACAATATATGTTATTTTATTGCGCTAATTACACATTTAACTTATCTGAAAATACAAAGACATGATAATTTAAATTCACTTAATTAATTATATACTGAATTTTAGATCTAATAATATCAAAATACACAAATGAATCTAAACGTCAGTCTGTCATTGAATCACGTGAAACTGTACGATGCGATATCAATAAGAAGCTTTTTAAATTTAAAATAACATTCTATCATATTTTACCTGTAGTCGATGTTCCTGATTGAAACATGTGATGTGACTGTGATTTTAACATGTATGCATCGAATAAACTCAAGAACTAATGGAGCGATTACAAAAATTATTTACCAAATTAAACAGCAACACCACCAAGTAACATAACTTACATTTTATTCTCATGGAAACGGAACCTAGACGGGTGAAAACGGTACCACGTAGATTCAACTTTCTAATCTAATCTTTACTAAATATAACCTTGTTTGGTCGCCTCCTGCGGTTATGACATTACGCCTGAAAAAAAATATAACAAAAGCTTTCGCTGCAGACCGTAGTGGCTCGTCACGATGTTCGCAATCAGAGTGGCTCATATTTGCAGCGCCCGACACAAATTACCGGGCCGCACGGACCCACTGCCATTGTTTCTTCTCTGGTAATTACATTGTTTAAAATGGCGTCCTGTTAGCCAGTTCAGTTTGCAATTTTCTGTTCGTGTTATGACGAAAATAATTCGACAAACTGTTGATCTTGTTTTATTGTTAACTACAGATTTGCCACGGCTTTCACAATCATCATCAAATTATATTAGCAGTTGGACGTTTACTATTGAACATAGGCCTTCCCCGAGAAATAGGGAATTTTGCCCATAATTTCCGTGCTGAGTAGGTGTGGTTGCATTTGCAGAGCGTAGCATCACGATGAAAAAAGCTGCGCTGCTATACTTTCAGAGGCAATGGAAAATAGTTTAGATCTTGTCTTTTCAATCTTGGATGCATGGATGGTCATAAATTTTCCATTGTTGATAGGCAGTGTCAGATTGCTTCCGCTTGTGAGGCCAGTTATCCGTAGACGCTGACTCACTGTCCCGCTATTATATTTTTGGACCTAATTCAATCTTTATATTAGCCTGACAAACATTTTTTGTCGCATGTTTTTTAGATGAATAACCTCAACTGAAAAAAGAAATCACATAATGTTCCACTAGTAGTTTAAAACTCATGTGTTATAAAGTAATTTAAAGTTGTAATATTTATTATATATATATTTAACGTCCAAACAAAGTACAAACACAAATGCTTGTCACCGTTTTTAACTAAATATTGAAAAGTATTACAATTAAAATACAAAATGAACTTTGTTATAAATTAAACAAAATTGGTGACCTTAATGCACGTAGCAATCTCTTTCTTGGCAACCTTTGGATCTGAAGAAAGAGATATAAGTTTTTGTGGTACAGATGGAAAACCTTATTACGAGAATGTCCTTATCTCTTCGATAACCTCACCAGCATATCTGCTCTAGCTGCCTTTTACCATGAATTTATTTTGCAAATGATCTTGTTTGTTGCCTCCAACTGCCGTCATTCGAGACTGTGTTGCAAATTTATTGATATTAGAAGATTACGTTTGCTCCCAAATCTTTTGTTCGTAGGTTGTCGATATTATTGATATGTTTTATTAAAATTATCCTTTGTTGGAAATAAGAGATATATTTTTGATATTACTAAATATCCTAGTATCTTTGAGTTCTTTACACTTGACAATGTTAAATACTGAATGATAGTTAAATTTTTGTTGACATTTCTCTATTTTCTTTTGATTTATGAACTAAAACAAATACGACATAAGAGATTTAATTTTTTTCTTCTGTGATGACAATGAGCGTCGGTTATTTATTGTAATAATATAATTTATTTAAAATTTTAACTAATTAAATACGAATTCCTTAAATCTTGCTAGAAGCGTTTATTGTGTAATGGCGTGATAGGTTGATAGTAAACGTTTTAGAGCAAATGTTTTTTCAGACATAAAGACCTTTTTCAAGACATTTGTAATTTTTTATTTTACTTTTATTTTACTAGGTTAAAAACTTATCTAGCAGTTTATATTTAGGCTATCGCTCATGGTCGTAAATTTGTGTTATCTTTTATATAGACTATTTGCTTTTTGTTAGAGAACAAATATCAGCGAGGAAATAAATCTATTTTCCAAGGAATTCAGTTTATATTTATCCTTGACGTTCCTCGAAACTTCGCCCCTGGAAGGGCAAATGCCTATTTTATTTGCAATCAAAGGGTCAACACTGGGTCAATACATAAACTATTTCTTTATAGAAGCGACCATAGAGTTGTTTATTTGATAGACAGTTCCACGAGTAAATTTAATTTAGAAAATAAAAGGTTACCTTTATTAGGATTTGTTAAGAGTTTAATTTAATTCTGTGATATTATATTGGCTTGTGATTTCGTAGCTTGCACGTTGAGCCGTGTGCACGCTTTTGCACGATATTTCATAGAGTAATTAAAAGATGCTAAAGTAAATTTCTCTTTTATGATTAATTACATTGTGAATAAAATGTGATATCATATCGTTCTTGATACAAACAAAACATAGTCATATGTCACTAATAATAATGAATCGTGTTATTGAACGTAAATTGTGTTTCACCTAAATGTTTCCTGTGTATGTTTTTTAACTGTATTTAAATTATCGATATATTTATAATAAAATATTATAAAATGCATTATAATAAGCCTATTTTTAACAGCTTTAAATAGGACTTCTCTCCGTTTTTACCTTTCAAGAGTGGCAAATGTGTGTCAGTTATTTTTAAGTTTACGACTACTATACTCATAAATTTTTATTTGATTTAATTTTCAACGTGCGACCTCATTAAAGCAGTATACGTGGTTAAAACATTTTTATTATGTACACGTAAGAAAATGCCATTAAATCTTTTTTCTCCATTTATTGCACCTCCAGGCAATCATGTAAACGAATATATTTTAATATACACTTCTTATGTATTTTTGTCAAATTTCCTCTGATCTATCTAATAGTAAAAAAACAATATTGTGTACGTGAAAAACAATATTTAAAGCGAACTAGAACCTTTTGATTTCTTACGTGTTAAAATCAAAGACTATTGATTTTACTAAATTAGTACAGAAGCCAAGTCTTGTTCGACAGGTAGTCGTAATATAACTTAATGTGCAAGTCCGCTCTGCCGATACGTTACCAACGCGCTCGAAGCCCTAGAGAGTTAAGTTATGGGAAGCCGAGGCGAGGGATTCAATAAAGAATTGAAATGTATTTTCTGTTAGAATTGTGTGTTGCGTGTGGGGAATAAACCGTGCAGGGTTGCTAGATGCTAAATGCGATCATAATAATCGGTTATTCAATAGGCATATATTTTTTTATAGGTCCGAGATGGGTCACCATAGCCAAGTGCAGGGGTTTGATTCCCAAACTAACACAAAAGTGTTCTTAATTGTATCTTTGTAGTTTTGGTTAGATGATAATCTATTATTAAATATTAACGTTGCAAAATATTAACTGAAATATGAAATGAAAATCGATTAATATAATAGTGACATCTTTATGCACGACATTTTGGTCATCTATTTCAATAGTTCTGAAAGTATTCTCTTATGTTAGTAAAATTAAACCCAAAAGCGAGAAAATTGTTAACATACTCATACCAGTATTAATATACTATTATAACTAACATAAAATAATTATTTTTCAAAATAACATCATTATACAAGTTTTATTGATATTGAATTTCCAATGCCAGCAAAATCTTAGAAAATTATTAATGGAAATATTGACACTAGAAAATTATGTAACTCAATATGCTCGTCATAGTTTTCTTTACTCTAACGTAGATATACCCTTTCTCGACTTAATATTAGATTTAATTGGTTAGATTAAAACTAATTTACAAACTTATAACAAATTATATACACCAAATAAATTTATAAAATTTTGAACCATTATTAATTAGTACATATTTTGACGAAGATAAGAAGATCACATTAATAAGCAGAATTAATAACAAAAATGTCGAATGAGACACGAAGTTATTAAGTTTTTGCTTGTTAAAATATGTGTGAGATGTGTTATTATCGGCAATTCTTGGTAAGTGTTATTTATAGTGGATTTGATCGTCTAGACATTTTCAATTGCGACTAGACGGCGTGCTTTATGGAGCAAATAGGTTAAATGTCTCTCGGTAGACTGTTTGAATTTCATGACTTGATAATTTAATGCAGGAATGAAGTGATAGTTTGTTTGATATTGAGGAGATAGTTGTCTATAGTCCCATTGTTAAACTACAATAAGTAGCATGGATACTAGCTATGTTCATCGTCGAGACTTCTAGAAAATATTGCTTTATCGTTTCTTATTTAAATAAAAGAGAAGTATTGGCATTGTGCTTTATTGTTCTTTATTTTTATCCTGATTCAATAAGATACGCTTTTTTAATATAAAATAATTTGTTTCACTGTTGTCGTCTCCAAAGAGTGTTTTTTATTGGAGGTATTTTTATCAATTTTAAGTATTTCAAGTGATTTTTTTCATATTATTACATATTTTCTGAGTCGAAGCGAAAAGACAGTAACAGTTTTTAGATACATTTTTAAAGATTTTATTTTTCTTTAATCTATGAAATAGATATCAGTTTATGAGCTGGATTATGTACTATCCGTTTTCGAGTTTTGAATTCATTCCATTCTGCTATTTGTGGATGAGTACACGCGTCGTGCATTTTACAATGATAAAAATCTAGTTTACAGAGTGTCATCATAATAGGGGAAGGTCCATAATTGAAACGCCGGGAAGTCGTGGTGGCAATTGCAGAGCGTCAATTCACGATGAGGATGCTGCAAACCCTCCCCACCCTGTTGTATTGAAGAAGCACTATTTCGGATGGGTATACCGCCATATGTAGGTTGCGGTGACTCTGTCGCCCCTATGGTGCACAGAGAGATACGCTGATGGTATCCTAATATGTCTACTACTTCACATAAACTAATTTGTCACTCCCTATAGTTGCTTTTTAATATTTTTTTCTAATGCAAGTAATATTTAATGCTTGTGCAATCATGTTACTATTAAAATATCTACTGCTTCACATAAATTTCTAGGAATAACTTTGTGATCATAAAATGATGGTGAGACTTTTAAGGGATTTCTAGATAACGAAATATTACCAATAATAATAAATACACACAACATCTCAAACGTTGGTTCCAAGATATGTAAGTAGCTTAACACGCAATGGATCCAAATAAATACCTAATATAATACTCATATACACAAATATCAACATATAAAGCTGGCCTCGATGTAAAAGTCAGAATTTATCCCAATTTTACATTTAATGAAAGTGGAAATCAATTTTAACATGTTCAATTGCACAGTGGCAACCCTAATGCTGATCGTGATTACTGCGGCGGATAAATGTCCAATATTGATTGTTTCGGAATACGAGCGCCATTGAGAGCTGATTTCGCCACCTGGAAATAACGGACGTGCTTGGACTACCCGTTTGCACTGGCCAAAGAGATTTAAAATGTTCTCTTCAAACGTGGAACTGTGAAAGTGGTTTTCTAAATTACTGACGATACCACAGTGTATGCATTACTCTATATTTGGTACAATTCTATAAAGGGTTGTTCTAAACTTGACATAGAGAATAGCACACTCAGATTACTATTAGAGGTAGACCACTTACAAAGTCTGCATTGTTACCTGTCTGTCACCTTTTACCACCGCTTAATATCAGTGTTCGCATTCCGGTTTGAAGGGTGAGAGAGGCAGTGAAATTACTGGATTAATTTGACAATGTAACTTCGGTTAACAAGGTTGGCGAGTTTGGCTGACTTCATAATATATATAAAAACTAATATCGACGATTTATTTACTATATTTGTATTTTATTTACGTTTCTGAAAACGACATGTGCAATTTTCGATTTCGGCAATATGAACGGTCCCTTATTTATTTGGTTACAAAGCAATTAAAATTACTTTCTGTTTGCTGATAGTTCAGAGGGCAGTAGTGAGACAAGTCACCTTTGACGCCGGGAAGAAATAATTCTTAATGAACATGACGCAAAGTACAATTTATGCGGAGAATGCACGTTAGTCGACTTATAAATAGATAGCAATAATTTTTAAATAGATAATTAAGAATAAGCTTTTAAATAAATAATTAAGTACTCTTTTTTTTCAAAAACATTCGATCCGATTCTGATTTGATAGGTTTAAAATATCATCAAACGTCAGTTAGCGACGCAGATGTGTTTTTAATTTATATTCATAAAAACTGTTACTATGGACACTTTGTGTATAATTCTGCTGTGTGAAATCAAACCACAGCGTACCAAGATGAGTCTTTTAGCAACATCTGGATGAAAGACAATAAAATTACTCGGTTTCCATTACATTATTATGAAATATAGATTAGTATTGAATTGTTGTCTCAGATTTTTGTTTTCTTTAAATAATTGCTAATTGTAAATCAGTAAAAGATCCAGCCAGGCTTTAGACGGGCCTGATGGCACAGATGGTAGTGATTCTATCTTGTGTGAAAAGGATCGTGGTTTCGATCCCCACTCAGGACAAACATTTATATGATAAATATTTGTGTTTTTTTTGTGTCTGGGTCAAAAATATATTTAAGTATTAAATATGTGATTCCTCTGTCATTTTATGGGTGTAATACCTGCATGCTATTTATCACATAATCGAATGGAAGGTTGAGTGAATACTTTTTCATTATTATTATTTTGTGTAACATCATCGGTGAAGATTTGTGGTTTTTAAATATACACAGAGACTTTCTTGCAACATAACATTTGTATTGAAATAAATGTAAATTAATTAACTCGTAAAATAGATTCGCAAAAACTGTTGCTACTAGCAATTCAGACAAATAGGAACGTAAAATTTTCTTAACGCAAACATCGTAAAGGTTTTTTTCTAAATGCAAAGTAGGTTTAAATGTAATACAATACAAAGTAACAAAAGGAAGCAAAGCATGAAGTAATTAGCAGCCAGCGCCAACAGAAGGAATTCAATTACGAATAGTACGGCGCAGGCGGGGAGGTCCTCACCGTCCGTCGCGTTAGCGTAACTGAGGTTCTGTTCGAGGACTTTTTAGTGGCGTATAAAGTTTTCACAATCCAAATCGAAAACAGTAGAATACATTTATAATAATATTGAAGGGAAGTGACACTCATTCCAATAGCAGAGGTTATACAAAGAAATGACTATAAGCCTATGAAACCAACTTAGTATTTTTGTTAGGTTGTTTAATAGAGGAGACACATTATGAAGCACATATGAATAAATCAAATGAAATCGGCAAAAACAACGCGTTATTCGCAGTCGCATGGAATTAAAACAGACACTCTAACCGGACAGGACTTAAAATCTTCATACCAGCTATTGGAAATCCACTGTTGGACATAGGCCTCCCCATGAAAGGGGGATTTCTGGCCATGATTGTCGCGTTAGGCAAGCGTCTTGGCAATCGGCACAGCTGTAGCGCAGAGGAAGCTGCTGCCCACCCTCGACCTGTGTATTTGAGATTAATAATAATAAATTATCTACTGTGTTACGGTTTGAAGGGTGAGCCAGTGAAGTTACGTGGTGTTGACATAATATTATAAGGTCACAAGGTTGGTAACGAGCTAGTGATATCCTTGTGATATTACAAGCGTGTATATAATGCGTGTAGATATATACCACGGACTGTATGTTTGTTTGTTGACCTGGTGTGTTAAAAATCTTTTTTTTGAGATTATTATTAGAGACAAAGTTGAAGCTACCAGGCAAAGTACTATAGTACAGAGTGAAGTTAATAAATGTACTAGACATGAATTAATGTTTGATTTGTAGAATACTGATCTTGTGTCCAGCCATGGTTTTGTTTGTAATTATAGATTATATACCGGGACATGGGGCGTATTGGAGTCCGAGTAATCGCGACTACTATACTCCATTCCAACATCAATCTTTGTCTATCAAGTATTTGTGAGGGTTTATTATGATAAATTTAAAAAGGATCCGATAGATGGCGGTATACCCACCCGCTTCAGTGTAGCTCAAATGCAACAACATTATTGTCGCGAAGTTACGCTCTGTCACGCCACCACGCTTGCCCAGTGCTGTTTTCGGGAAAATTCCCCCTTTACTGGTGACGTTTATGTCAAGTCAGTGAGTATTCTACACAAATAAATATATTACAGGGCATATGAAGGAATCTCTTAATAAAGAATACATTAGTCATCATCAACATAACAGCCGATTGAGTCCACGGCTGCACATAGAACTCCCCAAGTTAGGGGGATTGTGCTGATAATTGCAGCGCTAGGAATGCTGCTGCCTATCTTCGTCTTGTTGCATTTAAGCTACGCTGTTTCGGATGGATATAACGCCATCTGTTGGTTCCGATACCTCAGTCGCCTCAGACGACACCTGGTACAGAATGAGGTACTATTCTACCCTGCCGGTACTCCACGGCAGGATTAAATTAGATTAGTTAACAAATATAATTTATAACTTTAGCCAGCGTACTTTCAATACGATAAAATACACATAGTGGATTACAATGAGTAGACTTATCGAAGTGAAATCTCTTCATCCCTTTTATTCGTGTTTTATTTACGCCACAATAGTGCTGCAGTAGAGCTAGCCAACTTGGCCAATTGTTTTACCTCAACGAGCCTTTTGTGGCCACTTCGAACAAAAGTGTGGCTGTCCGTTGTTGCGTCGCCAAATTAATTTATAAGAGGCGTGCTTTGAAACTGCAATGCATGTGGACCAACGAGTAAAGAAAGATTAGAAGTGGCCTGAAGAAAGTTTGTGGATTAAAAGGATAAATTTTAATAATAAGAACGCCTGCTTCAGTTTAATATATTTTTTTTAAATTTCCGTTTAACTTCCTTTAGTATATTTTATATTATATTAATAAATACATTTACACGACATCTCATACGTTGACCTGAGTCCGAAATAATAGCTGAAAGAACTAATGTTACAGATATCAGAGGAATTAGAAATAGAATAATTAGAATCATATAAATAATAACCAGATACAGAACAAATACAAATATTTATAATATAATATATTGACCCCACGACCTTTGGCGCGCATGATATTATTACAATCTGCGTCATTGGGCTCGTCAATTGAAAGTAATTTACTTGGTACCAGAACCGACAGATGGCAGTATATCCATCCGCAACAGTGCAGCTCAAATACACAGGGCGAGGATGGGCAGCAGTATCTATTTCGCGGAAGCTGAGCTCTGCGATTGACTCAGCGTGGCATTTATAGGCAAAATTCCTCTTTTCTTCGGGAGACCTATATCCAGCAGTAGACTGCCAAAGGCTGGTATGATGATGATGACATCTTGTGGTGACCCTGCGTAATTATATGATATACAGGAAACTGTAGCGTCACATAGATATGTCATCTATGTGAAATTACAGTTTCCTATATCAAGGTACATTATAAACTACAAAACGGAACATATTTTTGAGCTTACTGATACCTTACATATTTAGAAACAAAAGTACTATACCTATCAACACAAGTATTCAGAGAAAGCCAATATTCTCTCCAAAAAGCCGTTTTGGGTGAAACGTAAAAAAATACTTTATAAGGCAATTCCATATAAACGAAACCAACAATATTTCAGTTTCCCACATTTATACTCTTCAAATGTTAAAAGCTATACTTTTACATGTAATCACAATTATAAGATTTTCGCTCAAGCATGAAGAAACAAGAAACATGAATTATAATAAAATTACGTTCTATACACTTTCAATTTTAACAGAATTTTTTTATCAATACTTATATATATTTTTCTACTTGCTTATTCGATCAACTGAATATATAAATAAATATTCTAAAGCTAATATTTGGACGTACCACAAAGCAAAAGTACCATTATTTATTTTCTAATTAATTATGGTCCCGGTAACAAATTGTTGTGTGGATTTCTATACGCATTTTCTTTGATCCGTTTGCGTGGGACCTACTAATTACTGCCTTATTGGCATTTTGCGACCGATTTAACACGCAAAGAGAACATACAGAATGTTTTTACGTTTCAGAATCAATCATCCGCGAAACGTTCGGTAAACACGTTACAAAACGAAGCTCTCTGGTGAAGGAAACATTGATTTCGGGTATTGCTTTCATAATATTACGAACTTCACTTTCAGTTCAACGGTCGTTTCTTTAAATTCACACACCTTGTGGTGAACCTGCGTAATTATACCGTGCTGTGAGGTACCGGTAGAAAAGAATAGTACCTCCCACTGCTCCAGGTGTCGTAAGAGGCGACTTAGGTATCCGAACCAACAGATGGCGGTATATCTATTCGAAACAAAGCAGCTCGTATGAACAGGGCGGGGGATTGACGCTTGCCCAGCGTGGCAATTATGGGCAAAAAACCTCCTTTCTTGGAGAGACTTATATCCAGCAGTGGACTGGTATGATGATTATGATGATGACGATAATTTCCAAAGTCTTCCATAGTACGAAGGTGGTCAGTACCCGCTCGGTGGACAGAGACTGAACGCACTCGGCAGCGAGTGCGATGTACTGCCCTATGACTAACTTGTGTATACAATGCTCGTCCTTAAGCAAAGTCAGTGAGAAGGCAGCTTTATTAAAAAGGAAATTAATTTATTATTATAGGGCGGGAATAACCTTTTCGCACAGATTACACGCACAATGACCTCTGCCAGTACCTCATGGCAAATAAAAATATCCTTGTTTAAAAGTTTATAGCAAATCGAACAAACACCTAATCCTCTCAAATGTAGGTCACCAATGTAATGAAGCATTTATTTGGACGTGCGTGTAGTAAAATACTTCAACACGTAATAAGTTAGACTCAACGCGAAAACTGGCGCAGAAAGTGCACTAGTAGACTGCAAGCATCCCAGTGATGTAGATTTACGACGACACCGGTGCTCTGCGCCAGAGACGCATTACAGAAAGAAATGTTCATATTAATATTACAAATCTGATCTTTTTTCTTACAATAAAATGTGGCATTTTGAGGCAAAAGGAAAAAAGATGACATTTTTCGCGGCAAATCATGAGCTCTCAAGGGAGGTAATATAAAATGAAATATTTTACCCTGTCTCTTTTATTCTTGCTGTCACTTTGGGCAGCATATTTTCTTTCGAACTTCCACGCAGCGCTCGCTACGAACATGAATTTTTCCTCTGTTTTTGCCATTTGTCTCATATCCGTAATACTTGAGCTTTAAGCAACTTATCTCTGAGTTACTGAGGTATGATTTATTGTGTGAATTTATTTAAAATTTACCAGTAAGTAAAGCTTTTACCTTTATAGTGGGGATGTCACTAAATTAACAATGACATTCAACCCCTCAGTCCGGCCCTGTTTCTATCCCCTAGTAACGAATGACACTGGGCACTGGAATTGGCCGGTTTGCACTGTTACGCCAAAAAAGCTTAAAATAAATAGTAGCTTTACATTTTGTCACCTTTTCTGTGAGATATGTTATGGTACTATAGAAATATTTGTAGATTTTTATTTACAAGTTTTCTTATTATTTATACATTTTCAATAAATATATCTTATACAGGACAAACTTAAAATATAAAAACTTATCGATCATAATGAGATGATCCGAATATATACATAAATTGACGAAAAAATTTATCGTTTAGCATTAAAAAAACCTTTTTTTTACAAATACATCTCAAATTATTAAATGTTTATCATTATCACATCAGCTATTGTACTTTTACCGTGGGGCGTAGGCCTCCCAAAAAAGGGGGTGTTTCATCCGTATTTGCCGAGCTGGGTAAGCGTGCTGGCAATTGTAGAGCGTAATTTTGCGACGGCGTTGATGCATAGCACAAAGATGCCCATCTCCAGGACGGTGATCGTTTGATTTAGCAAGCTATTTGTGCCAGCATTAGAGCTACGCTGCATTTGGGTGCAGCGTCTGATGTTTGGATAGATATCGTCGGTTCCGTTGCCTCAGTTGCCTGTTATAACACCTGATACAGGGGGAAATACTATCCTACTAATTTATATGAACGTTATAAATGCGTGACTTAGTTTATCTGTTTGCTACGTTCTCACGAGTTATCTTGTAACCCGATTGTTGTTGAATTTTAGGCATGTGTCTGTAGTATGTATTGTAAACTGTCCTGCTAGAGAACGACTTATTACGCAGCGATATAGTGTTCACTCACGAGGAGAGTCGGGGGCGGAAAACTAGTATTGTAAATTTAAGTAGTGTTATTGGGATAAGTATTAAAAACAGCATATAATATTTTGTTAAGCTTCTAGAAGTGAGAGCAGACCCCTTTGAATCCACTAAAGCTCCTAAGTGAAACCCTAATGAGATCCCGTTATTCTTTGTGCTCTCTTATTAATTAAATTTAAATATACCTTTCCCGGCCAATTGTTATTGAAGAGGCTAAGCCATTATAGCTCTTATGGTTTCCCTTGAAATTAACTTTCGTTGGAAATTGAAGCCATCCTACATGAGACCAGGGTTGTGAGGGCTGTGATTGTTTTTCATTATGTTTTCAACGATCATTTTATTCCCTTTAAATAATTATATAACAATTCTTGAAAATAAGCCTAAATAAACTTCTGAGACATTTTAAACGATAGATTTTAGTCATTTGTTTCATTACGAGATCATGAGAAATTGGAATATGTCTTGTAATTGTGTCGGTTAAACAGCTAAATATATATATATATATATATAGATGTATACAGTATATATTATACAATATTTAAAAGTATAGTGAGTCCCATGCGAGAACATATCTGATATTGAATACTATATCATGCTTTATTCACTAGGAACGGCTAAATGTGATGTATATAGACATACCACAGACATCATCTTTATTTCCTTTATTTATTCCTGCCTTTAGTATCCAATTTTTTCCCTTTGGTGCTTAAAGACCGTTAGGATTAAACTTATGGAGTTTTAGCAGTCGTAGGAATTTGCCGCGGACTCAGATTGACTCCATGGCCACTAGTTACTGAATCTTACTGTATTCTTGTACAAGCGGGATGCCGATTTTGTGACGTATGCAGTTGACGTTACAAATTGATATTTTAAAGTATTTTCATTTTTTTATATTAAATTTTTTTATATTTTCATTTTGAATTATATTTTCATTTTTTTCTGTCAATTGTCGATTGTCATCACGCCTGCCCAGCGGTAATCAGTCAAAATTGGATTATACTACTGTTTATGTGATGAAATATTATTTTTGGGATTCCTCTGTTGTCTGATGTCTGTAACAGAAGAGATTCAAGCGACATATCTCGGAGTCAGGTCAATAACAGATGTTGTATAAATTTATTATTATTCTGGAGGTTATTTCCGTAACAGCTTTCCCTCTACATTATTTTAAGCAGACAACCCTAAAGCAATGTAGCACCAGGGAGTCCTTATAAAGTCGTATAATAAACGCCTTCACCCAAAAACGATAAAGAGCGCCTCCTTTGCATGCGGAGTTCGTTAAGTTTAATTAGTGCCCGCGAACAGGGCACATCTTTGTGCCGGGCCCGATTAAAACGTTGTTGGGGAATTTAGCAAGGCCTTTGACTTAAACGGATTGTTTTTACAAATAGTTTTAGAAAATTGTGTAAGACGCCAATACACTGGCAGGTGTTCTGTTGTTGATAATACTTCAAATAGAAATCGTCTAAAAGATACATTGCACAGGAGGTGTCATCATCATCATTATAACCATTGAATGTCCACTACTGGACATAGGCTACCCCAAGAAAGGGGGAAATTGCGCATAATTGCCGCTCTGGGCAAGCGTGTTGGCAATCGTAGAGCGCTGCACTCGCGACGAGCGATGCTGCTACCCATCCCCACCCTATGCATTTCAACTACACTGTCTCGGATGGATTTACCGCCATCTGTCGGTTCTTGTACCTTAGTCGCCTCTTACGACACCACCACGTACAGATGGAGGTACTACTCTACTCTGCTGGTACCACACAGGAGGTGTATCAGTTGTAAATGAAATTGATACACCTCCTGTGTGGTACCAGCGACAATTTGACGATGATTTTTTTATCCTTTGAAGTTATAACCTTAAGAAAACCGCGGGAGGAAAGCAATTCTAATATACGCGTATAATTTTAGCATAATTGGAACTATGAACACCCATGGGATTAATTAAACTATCTGGTAGGACTTGAAAGCATTCTGTAATAAGAGCGAGAGAGAGGTAGAGAAACAGAGTCAAAGGGGGAGGGGGCAGAGAAAGAGAGATAGTTTGAGGGTGGGAAGAGAAGATAGAGCAAGAGTGAGATAGAGAGAAAATGAGCAAAAGTACATAGGCAGACTAGAATCGCCGTAGCACGAAGTACGTATTGGCGTTGATAAGAAAATCCATCATTAAACTAAATTTTCCAGCGCCAATATAAATAGCGCATTAATATACTGGCACAGTTTCAGTGAATATGCACAGCAGTAGCTTGCATGCTAATGCACATATTCAATTTATGTTTCCCATTAAAGACGCTGCATTCAGACGGCCGTTCGGATGCGTGGCACGTGACTTCGAACACGGACTACACACTATAAACAATTCACGGAGCAATTCAATTTCTTATTTGAGTCAAGCGACTTGTCAGAGATACGCACGCGACTTGTATACACAATCACATCGAATTATATAACTATAACTAGTGGCTTTGAGATGACAGCTGCTATTTTTAACTAAATTAAATTAATAAAAAGTATCTAGTATAAACATATATTTCGTTTGAATAGCGTTACGGTGACTGCAAATTTATTGGTACTATTCCGTGACTTAAGTTAATACAAACAAAATCGATCGGTGGAACATTAAGATTTCTATAATTATAACTATGGACGAAATAAATAATATTTTGTGCAGAATTAATATGGTTCACTCTAGAAATAATCACTATGATATTTTAAAGATATGAACAGTGTCTTTTATCTCGATAATAAAAAAATAAATGTTAAGTATATGATGAACATGAATTATTTAAATAAAATTTAAAGCCATTTCAATGCGTTTAAGCCGTTAATTTATAGCATACAAAGAAGATACAAAGATAAAGGAATAAAAAGGGTAAAACATAAAATATTTCTAAAGCGTTTAAACTTAAGAGTACATAAATCTAGACATACAGCAATTTCCTAGAACCCAATACGGTGAGCTGCTGGAACGTGTGAAGGAATATGCTGCAAAACGAACATGCAGAAGCTGTACAAACACGGTCCAGAGGCGTTCAACTTGTAATATCCGGATCGAACGGGTTTCGGCTAGACAACAGCCTGAGGTATACAGATATATTTCTCGAAGCGAACACATTGCACGATGCATTCAATTTAGGAAAAATACTATTTTACATCTATTTTTAGGAACACGTTCATAGCAGCGAATTGAAGCACAGAAGCTTTTGTTGAGCTCTAACTACTAAATTTAAGAAATGTACTCATAGAAAAACTTTAAAAGAACTTGATAATCTTTGATAATAATGTAATTCCTTATTTTTTTCCTTATTCCCCCTATTTTGTCCCCGTAATTGGCAGGGTGGGCAAACGTGTTGACAATCGCAGAGCGCAGCTTTCGCGACAGGGATGCTGCTGCCCATCTCCGCCCTGTGCATTCGAGCTACTCTATTTCGGATGGATATACCGTCATTTGCCGGTAGGTACTATTCTACTGTGACTTGTACTATTCTACTTTGCCGCTTCATGGCATAATAATGTTATTTATCGGTGTTACATACGGTAAATTAAAATAAAGAAAATATTATACAACATAAACTGTTGTACATACCATAAATCCAACAATGCTGTAAATTCTCAGTAAGATATAATTACTGTACATATGACAGAATATACAGTAAAACGAACACACAGAAACTGTGCAAAAAAATGCGCACAGGATGCATTCCATTTTAAAATACGATTTTCGTTCAACCTTTAATCCGAAGCTAAGTTTATAGCTGTTAATATTCTATTAAAAAATCAACCTGTATCAGCTTTAGGTTGGATTCAACGCTGATTCTTTTCCATTTCGTGGGACTACACTACCGTTGTGCTACCGAAACCTTGGCAGATGAAGGATGCAGGTTCGAGTCCTGCCTGAAGTTTGAGATAGGTTGATTTTTACTATTAACTATTATCTTAAATAAAATTCGGCATAGAAATATGTTCATACATAATGTAAAAATAAATATATAAACTCCAGCATTTTTAGTTATCTAAAAATAGTTCTAAAAACTTATATTGGACATTTCAGAATTAGTTAAGCTTGTTAAATAAAAATTAATCACATACTAAATTTTCAGTCGGTTTAACGTTTATGCTTTAATTAAAATCTTATTTCCAAATAGTTCAATATAAGATTTAGTAATATCAAATAATTAAGTGCTATATTTTTTATCTAGGGTTATCAATTTTAAATAATACCGCTGCTGGTACGGCAGTGTAGAAATTTTCTCCATTTGTATAAACTGAGTGCTCGTATATCGTACACTCTACCGTCTTTCAATATAAAGAGCTAGAAATAGAGTCTCAGTTCGAAATGGCTAACCCTCACTACCTATTGTGTGCTGGTCTTTTTAGTTTGTCCTAGTCTAGTTAATCTTTTATTCTAGATGGATACTGCGACGTGTGTATCTTCTCACTTTGTACGCAAGGTCTTTACTTTATATCTCATCTTTGAAAATTTATTGTTATTATGGGAAGCTCACACTACGCAAAAAGTCGTACCGATTTAATAGTGAAAAACATATATTTCCTACGGGGATTGTTTTGGTATAAAGTCCTAGCCTATATGTCTTTCGTACCTACTAGAGTTACTACTTCTGGTCGATCTTACCAAATATTATCAGCAAATATTCAGTCAAGAAGGCCTTGAATGCTGGTGGAAATTCATAATCTGCTAGCTTTCTTTGATACTAGATGATAATTGTTTTTTCACAAATTTCTGGCATATAGTGGTCACAGTTTTTCGAAAATTTAGAAATTTTAGGTATGTCTATCTACGCAAAAAATAATCACGTGCCGATAAATGGGGCAATAATATTTGAATAAAAAAAATCGAATTGAGCGCCATCTACAAAGGCTCTCGCTTAGATTAATGCGGCCGATCGCGATATGTCCATTATCATTTTTTTTCCTTTCAAGCGGCCCGAAGGCCGTCGCTTTTGAGTGTACCTATGAAAAATGTTATCCGATATTTATTGAGTACAGTCAGCAAAATTTACGTATTTTTTAAATTTAAATTTTATTTATTTAGATTTTTAACATGAAATATACTTCAGAACAAATTGTATAAAAAGTTACATATTTTCAAGTTTAAGTAATTAAATTATACAAAGTCTACTTCATTCAAAGGTTGTCTGCATTGGTACCTCTAGTACCAGCAATTTGAAGTCCACTGCTGGACATAGGCCTACCCAAAATAGGGAGAAATTTGCCCATCATTGTCGCGTTAGCAGACGTGTTGGTAATCGCAGAGCGCAGCTTTCGCGACGGGGATACTACTGCCCATCCCCGCCCGGTGCATTTGAGCTGTGTTCCTTCTGGTACCTTAGTCGCCTCTTACGACGCCTGGTATAGGGGAAGGTACTATTCAACTCTACTAGTATCTCACGGCACTATTATACGGATATAGATATTACGAGCGTTTATAGGCTGTAGTGACGTTTACTATCACGCTGGCTGTATGCTTGTATGTCGACTTAGTCTAAAAAAAAAGTAGTATTCAAACTAAACGTATCTTGGCAATAATCAAAGATGGCATCTAAATCTATGTTTATAGGTACATTATAAGTGACATACAACTGTGCACCAATGAAGTTTTAATTTTGTCTCTGTTTTTTCTCATTAAACTACATGATATCTAAGGTTTGTGTTAATTGGATTAAATAGGGCTACAGGATTTCTTCATATAGAATAATTATACTGTTAACAAATTTTTATCTCTTTGGCTTTTGGATTAGGAAATATCGTGCTTTTTGGAAATTGACATAACTATACGAACTGATTTCTGAAGACTGTACCCATATCAGGGCACAGTATAGGCGCACTGAATTATTGCATATTAGGAATGCAGCCAATTTTGGTGGTGGTGGATAACACCTCGATTGCCTTTTCAGACATTTCTAGTTATTATTTGGGAGAAATTTTAATATAGTGCTAAATATTTTGTGAATCATGGAAATATTGGAAAACGTTTTAACTTTAAATAATAGCATTTGTGGTACAGAGGACGGTGCTTTTATTTAAACTTATTCAGAATCAGGTCAATACATTATTTGGAATTTTAGGTAATACTTGTATATATTATCTGATGTATGCCCTGAGGTACCGGTTTTATCAACACCCAGTAGAATGGTTAATGCAACTATCTATTTGTGAAGTCGCTATTTAAATTTTCTCATTGGCATCGTTGGAGAGAATAGAAATAGCCCACAAATGTATAGGTTGGAAATTTAATTATGTTAAAACAAAACAAATACGTAACATCAAATAGTTATAATTGGACGCCTACTGTTGGATATAGGCCTCCACTTAAAGACATCTTCGTCCTGTTTGATTTTTGCTGCGCTGTTTAAGGTGGACATACTGCCACCTATCGGTTCCGGTACCACAGTCCTTTTACGACACCTACAGGGAGGTACTATTCTACTCTGCCGGTACGACACGCCAGGAGTTTAAAGTACCTACTTTTAATAGGCCTAGAGTTTCAGAAATCATCTATTTGCATATATTTGTTTAAATTTATCAGTTTGACTTTTCACTTCAGCTATCAAATATAAGTCGGGTTGGTAGGAATTTAATTTAAACATAAGTATAGAAATATAGCTAAGTATAGAAAAAACGCTTCTCATAATTAAAAGATAAATTATATAAAACTACACTAGGGGTAATTGATTTTAATAATTTAATTCAAATATTAAGAGCACTCATAGGAAATTATTTTTTTTTTATTTTAATTATTTTTTTTAATTATTAATTAATTAGTTATTTACGAGTATTATTAACATAATTTTATGGGTTATCCCAATTACATAATTATGAAGTCATCGAGGGTAATTATTAATGATTTGACGTTGTTGTGTCGTTGTTCGAATGCGCAGATGGTTGTCAGGCACAAAGATGCGTGACAATGGCTTTACACATTTAGGCGAGGCCACATCTCCTCGCACTAAATAGCAATATGCACGCTATAGCGGTTGACAGCTCTGCACGAGCTCTTCTGGTTACTATTAAAATAATTAGATAAATCCGATAATCACCGGATATCCACTATAATTATAATTGTCCGAGTCCACTTTCACAAAAATGGTTGGAATTGTGTATCGTTTCCATTGTCGTGGCCATGAATCTTATTATCTTTTATTATTAATTAAGCTTTAAGCTTTGTTTCATTGGTTTCAGTTATATCAATATTTTGTAGATTATTTTTTATATCCTAAAGTAAATCATAAGTTTATATTCGTGAACAAATTTTTATTGTCCTGGTCCTGTTTATGGATTCTCTTGTGTTATAGAAACTAGAAACAACGTACCTACAAAAATGACTAGTTACCGCGAGAATCAAAACCACGATTTATTAATTTATTTTGTATAGATACACTTACAGATCACTGTCATACATACTAGTATTTATAATTACATATAATCTTAACAAGACGGTAGACTAGGATTAATGTACACGACATGTTTTATATAATTTATTTTCTAATTAAAAAAGACGGAAATAATGACAAAGAATCTAAGCACAAAAATACATGTTGAATTATTTTTATGCTCTATAGCAAATTATGATATTTTATGTGGAGGCTGAGAATAACTCGGCCGCCAGAATTTTTAAAAAGTAAGGAATCTGTTGTTATATACATCCATATCTTACGATTTTTGCCTTCTAACCGCATGCACTATGAATAAAGGACGTCCTTGAAATATTATAATGATTAACAAATTATTGATTAACAACAACGATAATAAATAGATCACTAAAGCGTTCAATAACAAATATTATTACTATAGATATATACAATGATATATTTTTGTAAATATTTTTATTGGGAGTTAAACCCTTATGCTTTTTGATGTTATATTATTCTGCTAGCACACGATTGTACACACTACAATATTTCTCCCAGTTTTCCGCTATTGATAGTTTTCTGAATGTTTTCACATGAGCAAGTGTTATAAATGTCGGCGTTCGTTCCTGTACCGAGAAGAGACGGAGAGGCATTTCACCACTCCCTGAGGCTAGATGAAAAAATGTGCCAAGTAAAAACTAGTCAACTTTGCGATGTTCCGTTCTTTTGTATAAATGTATTTATACATACAACACAAAGTCTGCCTTATTTTAAAGACTTTTTTCCGATCGCCGATTGGAATGTCCACTAGAGACTAGTGCTGCAGCATAGATTACACAAACATAAACAAAATGTAAGGTTTAGGTGCGTTTTGCATTTGAGTAATCCTTTATATCACTAATAGTAAAATTATTAATTTTATTATTGTTATACGTATTGACAAAGCAATAAATAATGTATACCGTAAATAATTGTTACAATATGTATGAATTAGTTTCCGCCGTAACTTTGTCTTTCTGCGTTTTCGTACTTTCGCATTCTTTCGGGATTTCAGGGTCAAAAGCGGTCCATTATTTTCTCCGTTAAATTACCATCAAACATCGAATCTACCCCAAATAATCTCTGATTTTCCAAAGGTTAGATAAGCATTTGTCTTATTTGCTACTAAATTACAATTGCAAGAAAGTAATATCGATCTCCTAGAGAAATAAATACAAAACTGTCCTGCGGGAACCGTAAATGTTTCCAAAATAAAGAGTAGCGTTTGCATAAGTATGTTTTAACCTTCAAATAACTATCTACAACATGTTTAAATTTACATTTTAGAAAAAAAAACCGTGGTTGTACAACGAAATGATAATGATTATACACTATTTGGCAATCTAATGAAGACCCTATCTCAAGCACATTCACTCTCTTTTTCAATAACCTGCATGCAAGGCGAGGTGGTGACGTCAGGCTATCTGTATTGTTACAAGCTGATATAGCATCTGTAAGCCGTTAAATTTTCCCAAAGAACCCTAAAAAAGAAGACGCCCTCTCGAGACGTTGGGACGCGTAAAAACAAATAGCATTATGTTAGTCTCGTAGAAATGTTTTTAGGGGACCCCATAACTTGTCATAATGATATAAGTTGCCCATCTATGGGTGGAAGCCAATTTTTTATGGAGCCTTACTAAGACATAAGAGAAAGTGTCTCGTTTGATTTGTTATCTTTATTTTTCACTTAGTCGTTCGGGTTTGCTTTTACTATGTTTTTCTACTCTTTGAGATTAATGGGTTGTAAATCAATTATAAGAAAGCAAAGTAGATTATCAGCCTTGCCTAAGTTTTTTAACTGCATTAATATATTTATTAAATTTAGAAATTGCGCTTCTACCAATATTTCTTTAATATAACTTTAAATATAAATATACTTTTTAAGTAGCCCCACTTTAGACTTATCAATAATATAAAAAATAACATTAATATTATTAAGTAGAAAGTAATTAAACTTATATTTATAATATAGATGATCCTGATGATCTACGGGAATATAAGACTCAACTAAATTAAGGGTCTTTCAAACTAGACTGCTGGCACCAGGTGGGTCTTAACACTTTACAGCATTTTTATTTTAGAAAAAAATGGTTACAATTTGTATTCGATTAATATTCTGACCTATGTATTTAATTCCATGTATATAGGTACCGGAAGTACGAAATAGCAGTGCTTAAAAGAAAAAAGTAAAAAACCCATTACTTCGAAGGCATTCCACTAATCATGGTTATTCAGTTAAGGGGCCGCTGTCAACAAACATAAACGTCACCGGTGAAAAGGCCGGGTTGGCGGGAAGGCAAGGGTCATCATTTGCATCGAGCCTTTGATTAATGGGCTTCCTTATTCGAGATATTGATGGTTGCAATATTTGCTTCGGAATTCCCTATTGAAAGGAAGGTTGACGTTAGGATATATGATTCATCGTGTATATTTTATACAAACATACATGAGATTAGTATTAAGAACATGCTTTTTAAAATTGACGATTACAAAAATTTGTTAGGAGATGTAGCACGGAAATAATACATACTTGGCTTTTGACTCAGGATATTTTCAATAGAACCGATTATATCAAGCGCGGTTGGGTAGTTCTAGTAAAATAAGACTAATAGTGTACATATTACAGTATTAAGATCTAAAGAGCTACCTACATATCAATTTCTAATTTGATAGTACGAAAATTGCATAGAACAAAAAAAATTTCTGTGTTTTTCCATTTCTTTTTTTTTTATAATATCTGCAAACTTATTAGTTACCTTGTATTTTGTATACAAATTACGCGAATCAATTTTGGAAAATATGTTGTTAAATTTGTTGTTAAATTTTATATTTTGTAGAAAAAAATAAATTAATCCTATCGTATCTGTCTTATTTATACCATTCAGGCGATCGAAATGGTATAGAAAATTATCCCCGGACAAATTATTAATTAAAAATATTTGAGTTTGGATAAAATAATACAGTTACATAAAATAATCTAGTTAGTAAATTTCTATTGATAATATTTGATAAATGTGTTATTAACTTAATTTTTAACATTGTAGCGAATGAATAAAAACAGCCCACTATCAACTAAAACATGAAATATGTGAATAACAGTTTTAATAAGCGTCAAACAATAGATTAAAAAAAAGAATATGAATAAGACTGTTACTTATAAAACACTTTATGTCAAATACCTCTGGCGGTGTAGGCAGTCCAATAAATCCAGTAGGTTTGCGAAGGAAGTCACGCAGGGGCGGATATTACAACTGCTTACAATAGAGAAAACTAGGGTTGCCATATATTTTTACATAGATTATTATTGATCTTGTTTAAATATTTATACTAATATAATAAAGGCGAATGTGTTTGTCTGTTAATTTGGCATGTCACTATCATAGCAGCAGACCAACGCTCACTGTTGGTCATAGCCTTTTCTAAAAAGAAGAATTTTTCCCATATTTGCCGCACCGCACAGCTTCGCAGGGCATAGCTTCGCGCCAAGCGCTGCAGCCCTGTTACATTTAAGCTATGCTTTTCCGGGTGATTGTACCGCCATTAGACTCGGTACCTCAGTCATCTATAATGACTCCTTTTATAATGAGAATATTATTCTACCGATCGTTCAAACTTTGGGAAAGTACATAAATTACTTGATCCTGAGTCATTTCCTCGGGACACTATATAAAGTGCACGTAGATAAATCCGTGGATATAAATCTAGTTAATATGAATATAAACACTAAAGTATCAATATATCCAAGTTTTAACACTAAGGATTCACATTGACCTATATTAAAAGGTAAATGTGTATATGTACCTATACATACATATTTAACGAAATTCAGGTAATTGCTGTTTGTTGTTGTTCATATACATACTGCTCTTGCTTCCTCATCATCTATACTCATACTATGAAAAGGAAAAACTAGATTATTTGTTGCAATTTAAATCAAGAACTAGTCAATTGATTTATTAAAAATATTTTCGCCATTGGAAAGCTTTGTCTTTGTCAAGTATAATCGGATATACTACATTTACAAAAACAATAAAGATCTCTGCTTTTAATGAAACAACGTATACCAGATTTGTATTGTTGTACATTTGTGATGAACAAACTCAAATACTAATCATGAAATTGGAAAAGTTATTTTATTAGTGAATAGCAATACTAACAAAAATAAGTTATATTCTATTTGAGTATTATTACGGAAACTGGAAATACACGGGTAAACCCACATAATGCTGCTAGTTCATTATTATCTTCAAGATATTTTAATAACTCATTAGTACTAAAAATAGAATATAATTTAGGAACTGCTTGTTCAGGTGAACAGAACATGTTTCAAAAAGGCAATTTTCAAATAGATAAGTAGAACCTTAAGGTTTATAGAAAGACAAAGGCCTAACAAGGCCGAAAGCAATAAAATTGTAAAGTTATCCTAACTCTAGATCAAATTGGATTGAAATAGGCGATATAATGCTTTATTTGTTCGGAAACCAGAATCTAGATTTATTTGCGTGAACTTCTCTTAAAATTATCCGTTTAACAATCCGTTTTATAAAATTTGTGTTTAAATGGTATTACTGTTCTTTCTTTGTTTTATTCATTGAGTATGAATCAATAGAAAATAAATAAATCTGTAAAGTATATAGATATATAGAATAAATAAATCTGTAATCTGTATAGTACAAAATTCAATTGATTTGAAGCTTTAGAGGATTGCCTACATGCTTTAATATTAATTATTTTTAATTAAATTTGTGTGAAAGAAATTACGTGATGAACGTTCAATTCCTGTGCCACTTGTCTGAGTGTTGTAACCGCACCCGCCGCAACTACGCTATTTCCCGAAAACCTCATAACGAGATCAATTAAAAAAATAAAATTGTTCTTTATTCTCTTTGTTCGTTTGACCCTAATAAACACGCAAAAAGATTGCGAAAAAGCTTATATATTATCATATTATACATAGATAGCACAAGTTCTATAGACTAGTTAAAAAAGTATGAAGTAGACATAATCCAATTTAGCAAAGTGGGTAACATCTAATAATTTTAATAGAAGGTCCTTGTTAGTTCCAAGTAAGTTTTAAAAAGCTAAAATTTAAGAAAAATTTAAAGTTTCAACGCAAGGACAAAACAAATTTGATTTACATAGCAATATACGTTTCATACCAACACAGCTAGATCGTAAAGATGGGCCATGATAAAAAGTAACAAGAAAAGAAATACAAAGTACACTTAATAAAGACCATAATATTTCAATAACCGGAGAAGTAGTCTGGGCGGCGCTGAACAAATTACCAGGCGATACAGTAAATAAAAACAAGCGATAAACTAGTACATTTTGCACTAACTCGAAATAATGTGGCGGTAATAGACACAAACGTAGATTTATGGAATAAGTCGTGCCCCTATAAAAGTCTGACAAAATAATAAACTGCGCTTAATCGCGGCTCTGAATATCCATGGCCTTAATGCTGACTAGTAATACAAGTATTCTAACAGTATAAGTAGTCTAATATAATGGCAGTGTCGCGTTGCAAGCCACCCGTCTTTTAGACATGAAGTTTGACTCTGAGGAATTTGTGATGGCGCTAAGAAATGTTCACGTACGTAATGCACTTGCTATAAACTTCGTTTAAGACCCGTCCCGTGCCGGTAAATTCGTTTACGTAGACTTAACTCTTAGCCGTGAGGTACCGGCAGAGTAGATAGGTGTCGTAAGAAGCGTGTAAGGTACCAGGACCGACATATGGCAGTATATCTACCTGAATATACATACAATATACATGAAAGATGGTAAATCAAATGCAAGAAGCGGAAAGCAGTACTCTGGAATTGTCAACACGCTTGCCCGGCGCGGCAATTACGGGCAAAAGTCCCTCTTTCTTGGGGAGAGAATTAACTTTCTGATTTCAATTTCAGGCGACCTTTATGATTCTACTTATTCATCAGGGTCTTTAGTCTTATAATTATTAGAGTTGAGTGATAGAAGTTCTTGATTAATTCTCTTAGATATATTATAATTGCTTTTCTATTGACGATTTAAAGAGTTTATTACAGGCTTATTTAAATAACGCTATTTTGATTTGTTACGACTTTAAAGAAATGTTTTTATAGTCATTTACGCTGTGAACTTACCTGTAATCATGTTGAACAGTATTTTCTGTAATTTTATTTTACCCAGTTTTAATTTGAAAATCGCATGAGAATATATTGAAAAACTAACTGCTTAATAAATAAGTAACAATATGCGTAGAGCTGTTAAAACAGAAGTTTTATAAATTAGAGATAAAACGTATTTGCCACATGTATTAAAAAATTCAATACCGTGTAATATTGTTACAAAATAACAAACAGCGTCAAATTTAAAACGCGGTAGCCGTGGGATGCCGCGAAGATATTTTAATTGTGCGAAATGCGGGATGCCTGAACACATGAATATGACGTTCATGTGACGCCATTTATATGAAATGTTTTTAGCGTTCAGCAATTTTCCGAGATATGAGTGGGCTTCGTGATTTCAATGTTCATGTTTGGAAGTGGTAATCCAATTAGATTGATTCAAAACTGTGTTTATAATACGTTGCGTAAAAGCGCTTTATATTACAAAAATTATAACTTGTGCATTATATAGACATGTTTGTACATTATTTACGCGGTGTTTTTATATAAATACAAAGATTAATTTAAGATATTTTTATATGATTTATATGAATCATATTAGTTAAACTCGTGTTAAATCGAAAAGAAACTGATAGCACTAAGCATAATCGGAAATACATTTATATTTAAATAGAAAATCGAATAGATCGGCAATAAAACAGCAATTTTTCTTTAAGTAAATTTTAAAAGGCGTTGGTTCTCGTGAGAATTGGTGGGGTCGATTTAACGGCCCGATTTATGTAGCGAGGGCAGAGGAACAACGGTTCTCCCGTGTGGTCGAAGTTATAGAAGTTATTTCAGACAGTAACAAAAATGTTAACATTTTTCTATTTTCAAAAGTTTGTTAGATAGTGGTATAAAAATTAGTCTCGATATAAAAATAAATACTCTGATTTCCAATCAGTACAATGTTTGACATAAATGTCTCTCAATTCACTTCTATAGCGTAAATCGAATTCTGAAATTAATGTTAACAAGTAGTAGATACATATTGTTGTTGTAGCTATTTTGCTATCATGTACAGTCAATATTGAGATGTAATTTGAGATAACTAGAGGCCAAATTAATCTTTTCTGAACATGAGTAGCTTTCTGTAAAGAAGATGGTAGGAAATTATTTTTTTATTAGCATCATTGTAGCTTATTGACACTCGTAATATCACAAAGATACTAGCGGGTTATTGACCTTTTAGTGTGAAGATATTATGTCTCATTATCCAGTTATTTCATTGCATCTCTTACCCTTTAAACCAGAACACATTTAGCGATAAAAATTGATGTAAGTGAGGTACTTTAGGTAGACGATCTTTTGTATGAGGTCTTCCTCATGTAATATGATCTAGATGTATCAATGAGATACGAAAAAGACTTCATCAAGACCAAAAAGAAACAATATATTCATAATGATCCATAAAATGAATACCAGCAGGATAATTTTAAAATTGAAAGGTCCCTTGTAATAAAGTATGCGATCCAAACTACTGGCGTCTCTGTTCCGGATCTTGAAGGGTTTTAACTCAAACTATCGAACCACTTTGATTACTTGGAAAAAATTGTGCCTATGAACGATAATCGTAAAAACTCTCCCGTGTGAGCTCCCAATTCCTAATGAATTGGGAGCTCACACGGGAATTTGGGACCCAACCACTCAAATAGATCTAAGAAACTTTATGATCACACTTTTGACCTCTTGGCTGAACCACACTTAATGAGACTGTTATCTTTCAGTGAGTTAAACTAATATGCGACTCAATAGACTAATTTTATCATATTCACGAGAAATTTGTCATTTTAATACTGAAAAAATTAAAAAGATGATTGAGCATAACAAAGGCTTTAAACTGTTCGTATAAAATATCTATCTACTAGGCAAAACCAGATGACACAATTGAAGAAGGTAGTGTGGCGTGTACTTAAGTAAGATTATCAAAAACATGTGCAGAGTTGTATGCTTCAGTTGTTTAGCTATATCGAATTACTAACCTAAACTTTTTAGTTTAGGTTAGTAATTCGATAATTAGTACAGGAGCATGGTTAAAGGCTGTTTTGTTTGAAAATAAGATTTAGACGTGAGGAACCCGAAAAGCCGTGAGGTACCGGCAGAGTAGATTATTACGAGTACCTTCCCTTGTAAAAGGTGTCATAAAAATGTAGCGGATATGCACAGGGCAAAGTTGGGCAGCAGCATCCCTGTAGTAAAGGCTGCACATTGCAATTGCTGAGTGCGGAGTGACGTTTGCCCAGTGTGGCAACTATAGGCATAACTCTCTCTTTCTTGGGGAGGCTTATGTCTAGTAATGGACTTACAATAGCTGATCGTGATAATTAGACGTCTAATTACCTCGTTTAATGTCGCTGGAAAACGCCTTGCTTAGTTACAATGGCTAATACATCAGTTTAATTTGTTATTTATAACAGATACGATATTATAGATAATGCAGAATAAGCGTAAAATCTTAGCGCAATACTTGAAATAATTTCACAATTTATTCTTAACTATTGCAGATTATCGGAATAATAAGAGTGACATCCCCATACAGGCGAATTTTGTAATAAGTCAAGTCAAGTCAAGCCGCCTGTCTCTTAACACTTAGAGCACAGAAAGAAACTTAATTGAATTTAGCGATATACACACCGTTCTGGATTTCTAAAATGTTGCAAAACAAAAGGGTGTGAAATAATGCTGTGGCATTAGAGTATGTGGAGGTAAGAAAATAGGATGCATGAAAGATACTCTTTGGTTGGAACGGATGTTCTTGAGATAACGTAATTGAATAGGCAACGGTTCATTCCGTAATTGAACATTAGAGCTGTATTTTTGGTCGCATCTTTAGATTATATCCAATTTTATACGATGAAAAAAAAATGTGCTTCGTTATAACTTAACGTCTTTTAAAACCGCCAAATAACAGTTTACATTGCTGTGTTCTGTTTTGAGGGAAGAGAGTCAAAAAAATTACTGGGTAATGATAATAATAATAATATTCTGTATTGTACACACTATAAACAACACATTCAAATAACATCTTTAGGTTGAAGTAATATTTAAAAGTTAAAGAGAAGTAATATCCATAAGTCACATGGTTGGAAACGCGATAGTGATGCTTATTTGTCGATCTGATATAACAATATATATATACTAGCTGTGCTTCTCTACCTTAACTGTATAGATTTTAAATGCCATGTTTATTTATAATGAATCAATTGCCTAAAAAAAATAAGTTTCAAGTTTCCAGCTTTAAAAATAGCGATACTTCCATACAACTTTTTTTCCCCTTTTCGACCCCTTACAACCCCTATTTCGAATTAAAAAATAGCCTATGTCCTTGTTCAGGGTCTAAAGGTTGTTTGTGCCAAATTTCATCAAAATCGGTTTAGAGGTTTAAGCGTGAAAGCATAACAGGCAGACAGACAGAGTTACTTTCGCATTTATAATATTAGTAGTGATTATATATATAGTATAAATTTAAAAAATATGAGATAACTTGAGATCAATAATAATAAAATTTTGCGAGTACTTCACGAGAAATAAATTTCAAGACTTGAAATTACACAGCCTTTTTAATTTTATGGGAATTACTAATCGAAACAAATACAACATGTAACTTTTTGTACAATGTGTAACTTTTGGGATCAATAATTATTTTAATAATGCAGTACGTGTGTACTTATTTAAGATTAGTCTACTATCGGTGAAAATATTTTTTGCGAATTCCTAACTAAATGGAACTATTTACTTCGCTTTTGTTTTATCAGAAGAAAGAAACACAGAACGAGACTGGGGACGGTTATAAACGTTATCCTCTTTGAACGATAAAAATCACAAATGCGTTGTTTAAGAAAAACAAGACGTGATACTCGCTCTAGATATTGTTTGCAAAGAACCTAAAACTCGTACTAAGCTCTCAGATCAGACCATGCATACAAATACAAAAATACCAAGCAAAATATATATATATAATATGAAAGGAATAAAAGTGACTTCAAAAAGATAAGTATATAAAAGAATAATTTGTTCTTTATATTATTTAATTGAAAAAAATACTTAAAAAAGTATGAATTTTTGATTTATATTTCTCTACATTTACGCTTTCAATATTTACAATATTAGTTATATTAACGGTTCACAAAGCGGTTTATTGATCTTTTAACATTTTTTATTTGACGTTTTAGATATGTTGCCGCAGTTCGAGTTATTTTTAAAACGATCGTTGCCCGGTAATGTAAATGTAAAAAGTAAAACAAACAGAGTTACAAAGACTTCTAAAGAGTGGTTATATATACTTATATATTACACAAACCTTGGAGTACTGGCAAAGTAAAATAGTAAGTCCCCCTGTACCAGGTGTCGCAAGAGGCGATTAAGGTACTGAAATCGATAGATGGTGATACACCCAAAATAGTAACGGGCGGGGATGGGTAGCAGAACTCATGTCTCGATGCTACGCTTTGTGATTGTCATGCCTGCCCAGCACGGCAAATGAGCCAAAATTATTAAGGAGGCCTATGTTCAGCAGTGTACATGCAACATATGTTAAAATGATGATGATAACGGATGCTATTGCTGTTCGTCTGTCTGTAAAAACACATTTTGTAAGGAGTGCGTACAAGTATCACGCTGATGATAATCTCTTTTAGTTATTTTCCGTCCCTTGAAGCTGTGTGGTAAATTTTTGTAACCAAAGTCTTTTCACCAAAAAGTTAGGAGTGTAATCAGTGTTCGTAATAGTTACACCCAATTTGTAGGCATGTTGCAACGTAAGCCTTATAACAATGGTAGGGGCTTATGCATTGTAATACGCTGTACCGGGCTTGCTTATAGTACCGGCAGAGATGCATACTCTCGCTGGATTAATCCTTCTTAACACACAAAGCGTTTGTTAACTCACTAATACGATTACAAGTTACAGCTTCACCTTAAATGCCAAATTAATAGTTGTAAGACAGAAGCGGTTTAAGTAGATCTACTTTTGATACGCTAAATTTGTACAATTCACGATGTTACGAAATGTGTGTAAGCGTATCGTTTGATAATATTAAGAATCATGTTTCTTTGACTAATATAAAGCTTTACAAACTTAGCTATCTTTTAAATACAATATATTCAAATAAATTTAAGTACCTACTAACCACGGCGTCGTGGCTGAGTAGAATGGTACCTCTCCCTGTACAAGGTGTTGTAAAAGGCAATTGATGTATCAAGAGCTGGCAAATGGCGGTATATTTATCCGAAACCGGATAGTTAAAAATACAGATAGTGGGAATCAGCATCAGCATCCCTGTCGTGAAGGGACGCATTTAGATTGCCACCACGCTTTCCCCGCACTTTAACTATAGGTATTTTTTGGGGAGGCCTATGTCCAACAGGAGACGCCTAAGGCTTAATAAGATTATAACCATGACCCCTCAAAATGTGAACTTAATAAGCTACAATCCCTAAATATATAGAAAAGCATGGCAATCGGTCTGTTTGTGTTTTTTTTTTCTGTCTGTCAATTTATCTGTTTGTCTCTCGATCTCGTACAATGGTATGAAATATTAATAACAAAGACATTAAATCTATATTTAAAACCAACACTTCGATTGAATAAACAAGTTGACCACGCTATAAAAATAAGTCATAAAGATTGGATCGTAGCAGAAGAATATCAAATTTCTTTTTTCTCCAGTCGTTCTTTTACTAATTACAAATTTCTCTATTAAAAAAATCTTTTGAATAATTTTAGACCATGAATTTACTTGTATTACACATTTACTCGTTCATCGCATTATTTACGACTGTTTTCGACGGTTCAAGACGTTGGAAGTATTACAATTTCTATGATTAGATCTAGACCAGTAAATTTAGTCTTGTTACTAGTATCTATCATAGCAGTCGTAGAAAGTCCATAACAAAACTCAGGCCTCCCAAAAAAAGTGTAAATTTTGCCCGTAATTTCCGCGTTGCTCAATGCCGGATGGAAACGCTACTACCAAAAGACCACCCTGTTGCATTTGAGCTACACTGTCACCTGGTTCTTACGGCTCTTGGTACAATTCTTTTCTGCTGGTTGCGCGGCAAAATTATACAAACAAATTTCACTCTTGTTCGTTTAAAGTATCATTCAATAAAACCTTAGTTTCTTCCTCACACAAAGCTCATACATCTGAAGAAAATGGCTGTTGGCTGATACGATCGGACAACTATAACATGATGTTAGTCAGCGCGGTTAACTGCAGTTTAACTGCCGGTTACGATCACCGTCGTTCAATTTATGTCAAGTTACTTCCGAATAATAGCCGGAACAAGATCGAAGAGTTCGTTTTTACTATGAAACTTTATGAATTAAAGTTTCTTTTTTTGATATTTAATACAGATTTTTTAATAAGATCAAGTAAAACTTACACTAATAAGCAAATTGATTTTTGATTTTTCAGCTCGATCACATAATTTCAATATTGCAGGAAACGATAGATAAATATCATCATCATATCAGCCTTTGGAAGTCCACTGCTGAATATAGGCCTCCCCAAGAAAGGGGGAATTTTATCCGTAATTACCGCGCTGAGCTACACTGAGTCGGATGGATATACCGCCATCTGTTGGTTCTGTTAGCTCAGTCACCTCTTACAACACCTGGTACAGGAGGAGTTGCAATTCTATTCTGCCTGTACCTCAAGGCTAATATACATACAGGAAAATATATACTTTATTGCAAACAAGAGGATTATTAACAACCAAAAAAAAATTAAGTCCAATCAGTCCTATCGTGAACATGCTTGATATAAAATAAAAATCAAGGCATCAGCCTTTTATATATAAAAAATAAAAATACCATCAAAGTCATTGTGTTATCATGATCATCTATGAGTCAGCCAAATGATGACCATTGCTGACTTATTCAAAAACTTTCGATACAGACTGCTTTTAAGCTGCCCGCATTCATTGGTTTACGCTTCCGACGGTTATACCAATCAAATCAGTGGTTGAATTCGGATTCTGAAATGATTATTATGTTCTCAGATCTAACAAATAAACATTTACATTTTCATCAAAAACATACTAAATTTCGTCGTATTTACTATTATGAAGCAGCCGAAAAATAAGTCTACTGTCGGACGAAAAATTAACAACCGATTTACACACCATTTTTTTACAGTTTGTTTGCTTACAATAACTTTATTTTCTAGATTATATAAATATCAAAGTAAACCTGACTCTTAATTTTGTGATACAAAAGGTAACAACAGACGTGGATTGTTGCAAAACTGACAAATGATTTATATTTGCAATATAGGAAACCTTTATCTGGACACGAAATCTCCTAAAAATCATATATTTATCACAGGTTGAGTTAGATTTCAAAATATATTGAATTAAAATAAATATGTATATATATATATTTTTTTTTCTAATTCAATATATTATTTGATTTCCATACATATATATGTATATGTATATATATAAAATATATATAGATATATATATATAAAATAATCTTCAATATGAATAAAATATATAACAAACACAAACATCTATTTCTACGGCCTCACAAATTTTTGCGTTCGTAACATTAATGGTATTACAAAATCTATTCGCCATAGATAACAGTCTAAACTGTACCAAGTCAAGACAATTTACTAGGTAAGCAATTCACTGATAACACGATGTCATGGCTCGTCGATCCGTCCAACCGCCGTTAACCACGTAAACGGTTGTTTAACTGCAGTTAGAAGGGCCGGCCCCTTAACATAACTTTATTTTAGTGAGTAGAATATAGCCGACTGAAATAATGTTTCCCTATAGACTATATACTTGCATGATCCCTGTTTAAATTGTGGGTACAATTAATATGAATTTGAAATTTAGTGTACAGGCCCAATGGTAGTAATACTATCTTGTGCGCAAAAGTTCGTGGGTTCGATCTCCACCACGAGCAAATATTTATATGATGAAAATTTATACGTATTATATTTGTGATTCCTTTGTTGATATCCGTAACACAAGTGCTTTAAGCTAATTATCTCGGAGTTAATTTATTTGTATTTTGTTTGGGCAATTATTTCTATTTCAGATATCTTGGCATAACATCTTATTCACTGTTAAATTTCCGGAAGGTAATCCTAACATTAATAGAAACTGGTAACATTGAAGAGCTATATTAAAGTTATTAATCTTAAACATTACAGTTTAAAGTAGTCACATTCAAAGATTGGAGTATCTATTTTTTCAGATTAACGTCTTTAAATGATGAATGATCTTTTGACTGTGATTTTTTGATATAACTTCACTACTACTTAAAATTCTTCTATTTATTAGAATGATCTACTTCTATATTTTCTATTTCGTATCTTAAGCTTAAGTAATACTTAATCGTGTAGGTATTAGGTAGTTTATATAAATACTAGGGAAGTCAACAGATGCTATCCTGATAAATACTGCAGACCAGGCTGAATTATGGTTCTAAATCATTCAGAACTCACTAAAATTTATTTACAAAAAATTCATTCAAGTCGATCAAGCCTTTCAGTTGCAGTACAGATAATTACCTAGACTGCAGCGCCATTTGCCAGTCCGATTTATGAATCTAAGCTAGCCAGGGCACCATCCAATTAAAAATCATTCAGCTGTTAAGGAGTAGATCAGTGATATATACACGTACAATAGTATTATATATATAAAAAAGATAGTAAGTCTCTAATCATTCGAGGAGCTGACAAAAAAACTAAGAGATGTATATTTTAAATAATAAATACAATAAATAAGACAAATTGGTTGGTCTTCTCAATAAGATTATTATAAAAAGCCCCAACCTGAAACAAAAGCTAAGCGAGTATGATCGTGTGGAAATAGCATCCCTATCCTCTGATCCAAAGTCTCTAGCGTAATGTCCTATTGAATTTTACGTGAACATGTTTGGTGATAAGGGAGATGTCAGAGTGCTGACTATAAGATCCCGTTCGATATGCTCGTAAAATCCGCATAAAAAACTGTTCACTAAATCGCTTACAAAGAACTATGTTTCCTCTGGTACAAGTACTTGGACGTGGCAACAGTTTAAAAACGCAATTTTTATATTTTTCCTTGTACTACTTGCGTAAATGTCACTAACTATATTTCCTGTCCTGAAAGATAATTGTTTATTACTTAACAGCGCCTTTTTGTAAAATCCAAATCTCAAGGCAGTTTAATTACAGTGCTACAAATATTCAATCTAGCATTTAATTATTATTTTAAAGTGGAAAATCTGCTACAAGAATAAAAATATTTACAAATCGAATTTGCTAACGTTAGGGTATAAAGTCCTTATTTTTGCGTGGAATTCAACAAATTCAACAAAAAGTGAAACGATTTTTTTTCTGTGCCGTTAGGTAACGGCAGATTAGATTACATAGTACTTCCCTCTGTACCAGGTGTCGTAAGAGGTGACTAAAGTACTATAACCAACGGATAGCGATATATCCATCCAAGACGGTGAAGGTTGGGGGAGGGCAACAGCATCGCGAAAGTTACGCTCTGCAATTGTTGACACGCTTGCCCAGCGTGGTAATCATGGGCAAAATTACCCCTTTCTTGGGGAGGCCTATGTCCAGTAGTGGATTTCAATGTCTGTAAAGTTGATGATGATTTTTAATATAATATAGCCTGAGAATATATTTTCCTTGAAACGAAATTTCTATGACCAGCCACAGTGACCAGTCAAAATTTTTAGTACCTTTTTATACTTAGTTACTAAAATAATAAATGTTGTTGGTATTATAGAATAAAAAAATATATTGGTAGTATAGAATAAAAAAATTAAGAAAACAACGTGTGCCCACTTTCGTTAGTATCACGAATTAAATAAAAAAACTAAAATATTAAATGGCACTCTACTCCTTTCGTAACTCTAAAAAGAGGTTCTCGACAACGATTTTACGAGGTCACCGAGTATTAACGAGGATACTGCGTAAACAGATCGTTCGATCGACACTGTTGACTGTAAGGTAACAACATCTTTAGTTTCGGATATCTCTTATACGTTCACTTTGTAAATCTATACATCAGTATATTTATTATGTTAAAGAGCTTTTGTCTATCTTGTTATTTTGTGATTGAAATTTTTATTTTCGTCATAGTTTCTAATTAGCTTTTATCTAATTTATCTATTATATTTACCTCAATGACATTATCATTTGCGGCAACCAAATAATGTTAAAAGGTCGAACAAAAATTATGAAAAGTTAAAATTACGGCAAAAGTAGTTTTATTATGAGTAGTATTACGAACCAAATAACTGTATATTTAATATATTAAGTATTTAGGCAGTCTCTATTCTATTACTTTATAAAGTATGTAATGCAAGAGTTGCAGTCGCTTATTCCATTTTATTCTAAGATGATTGGTTTCGTATTGTTTTTTTATGTTATGATTATTTATTCATTGTGTTTTTACATTAATTCAATATTCCAACAAACTTTAGATTTCATTTCTATATAAAACATATTTATTTAATTTCTATAAAAATAATTAAAACGCCACTGTTATTGCTAGCAGTGAGATGTTATATAATAGCCTAGATAGATTTATCTAATTCAAACTAGTAGATCTTGAGATTACCATGCCCAATCAAACATTTTGAGTAAGACGTGTATATATTTTGTATGTATTATCTCATTATCAGCTTCATAACAGCCGTAATATATCCATAACTGGACTTAGGCCTACCCAAAAAAAGGTAAATTTTACCCATAATTGCAACGCTGGGTAGGTATAGTGGCAATCGCAGAGCGTAGCTTCGCGATCGAAATGCTGCTGCCCATCCTCGTCTTGTTGCACTCGAGCTACACTGGCTCAGTCGCCTCTTACGACACTATGTACTGGGGGACATACTATTCTATTTTGCCGGTACCACAAGGTCTATTATTTGAATTAATTAACCTTATTGACTTCGATAGCAGTATATATACCAGAAGTTACGTCAAACTGTGCATTAACGTATTAACTCGAGAACTGATTTAAGCCGAGTCTACTTTAACTAAGGTTGTTTCTTTAGGGTGTTTGGGTCTTTATTATGTTAGGAAAAACATTAAGCTCGCACTTAGCCCAGCTTACTTAGTTACACTAATCCTTATTAGAACTTTGTCCCGAAATCGGAAACAGTACAATAATCTATACTATGCACCGCTTACGACGTACAACGTTAGACGCTTGGAAACGCTCTAGCATTTAGAGTCTTGCGGAAGTCCCAAAGGACTTTACTTCAAAGCGATCATAAAGTTGGGTTCATATTGAGCATCGAACGAAACCCACTGAGTAACTTTAAGCAGAATTGGTTCAGTACTGAACAACGGGTAAACGACGCAATGTTGCAAATCAACCGCGAAGAGCTAAGAAATTGCGCGTGCTAGTTTGACTGATCACTTGATTCACTGATTGACCAGCGATAGGCAGTCTTAAGTTTACGTTGGATATACTTTATTTCCAAATACTAGAAGGTTAATAGGACGCAATCTGTTTCTAATATTAAGTTTAAAAAAGATATAGGGTAAATCTGGTCTTCAGTATTTGGTAGGCTGCGAATTCGATTGTAAGAGTTTCGTTGAATACGTATTCGAATACGTAGTACCAAAAATAAACAAGCGCGTATGAAAGGACTTATGCGAGTTAAAGAAGCAAGAGAGATATGCCAAGATCGTAACAAGTGGAGATTCATAGTCTACCCTGATGGGACACAGGCGTGATGTATGTATGTACCTTTTTGTGTTTTTACTCGCCTAAATTAAATATTTCTCGATCATTTGAATGTTATTTCTATTGTTTTAAGGTACGTGTTAATGTCATATTTTGTTAAAAGTTAATATATATATGTAATTTATGACTGGTTTACTATCTTGAATAGCATGACTGATAGACAATTTTAACATACTATCTGTGAAAAATCATGCCCAATGGAATTACAATTAAATGGTTTGTATTTAATACCGCTTCAGTGTCAGTTGTAAATAAAGTTCAAAATTTAATTATAACAGGTAAATTTGGTCCTTATTTACAAATGTAAATGTAAAACATTGTTAAACTATGGATGGTTATATCTGAGTTGTGATTATTAACAAATTTGACTTGAGACCGCATTCACGGCCTAGTAGTAATGCTCATGATAATCTACCAATAGTTTTCGAACATAATAATTTTATAATCTCCTTTGAGATGCTTGGAAAGTTATTTGGAGTGTTCAAACGTTTGTGCTATATTTAATTGGACATGATTCTAATAGATTTCATATATAACCTCTGTTACTATCAATACTAAAGTTTGTGAAGAGATTTGGACGATGATTTTATTTATTTGTACGGAAATGAAGTGTCCGCTCGTACATTAGATACGGACTATGGATACTCCATAATTTATAAAGTTGCATAGACAATCATAAAACGTCCAATACTGGACATAGGCCCCTCCAAGAAAACTGCTGCCCATCCCCGCCCTTTTTATATAGGCTAAACTGTTTCTGATGGATATACCGCCGTTTGTCGGGTATTGTACCTCAGTCACCTCTTACGACACCTGATACGGGGCGAAGTACTATTCTACTCTGCCGGTACCACACGGCAGAATAGGAGCACATGCGTATCTCCTTTTATCTTAATTTATAGACATACGCATTGATAATTTTAAATATAAATAGAAATGTGTTTGTTTTCTTAGACATAATAATACAAAATGGAATAACAAATTACCGTTCCATAGCATTACAATTTTGTTCAACGCAGAGATTTCACCGTGGCATTTCCATCTTAATAATCATGTCGGGGAACTTCGCAGACCTATTTATTGTCAAGAGTTCTGAGAACGAAGAAGTTCGTCTTCCACCGTAATTCATAAGCAAGTTTTGCGTTAATTATGCCCGCACGTGCTGCTGCTTGTAACAGTTTCAATTGCGTAAGTTTGTTGTAGGATACTGATAAAACAGGTGGGAAATAATTACGAGTATTATAAGATGCGTTGCAGCCGGTGAATACTGCTATCCTAGTTCACTAAAAGCCAGGTCGACTTAAATGCTAAGCGATACTTTTTATTTCCAAGCAGCTCATAGATTATATGTGTAATTGTTTGTATTATTATTATTATTCTCTCTTGATTTATCCTTCTTTATTGCATTTTTTTTATTGAACTACATTGGTAGACAGAGTAGACGGATTCAAGAAAAAACATTTTATCCCATTTTATCGCATTTTTTTCACAAGAAAAAAATTAATTTATCATCAATAGATATGTTACAGTTTTTTTTCAAGCGGATCTCAGGAACACATGAACCGATTCGGACCAATCTCAAGTGTCATTTATTAGTATTATGATAAAAAATAACTTAATTTTTTTTAACATTTTATAAACATTCACCTAACACTGTGGGCAAGTAACTTAATGCACCTTTAGTACGGATAACACACAACGAAGGAGTAACCAATTATATACTTAAATACTTATATTTCACACACATAGACAGAAAAAACACAAATATTCGTGCTATAATCGTTTTCCTTGGATAGTAATTAATCCTACAACTTTTAATGCACAGGGTAGAAACACTACCGATCGTACCATCGGGCTTCCTAAAGATGTTTTTAATTACTTTGAGGTCTATTGATATAATGACTTTTCTTGTTTATATGTTTATAAATAATAATGTCGTGTAACGTCATTCGTCTTGGATGAATTTCTAAACTACAAAAGCAATTTATTTTAATTAAATGTTTGCTGTTTGTGTACAATTTGAATCAATTTAAAAGATAGGGTAGTTTATCGTAAGATATAATTGTAATATTTTTCATGATATCTAATTATATATAGTAAATAGTGATAATAACATTTACACTAAAATTTGTTTACGCTGGCTGATGATGAAGTACTTTTAGCTTCGTCAGCTAAAGACTTGCAGGAAATGGTAACAATTATGTAAAATTCATTTAAAAAGAAATATATGAATGTGAATGTAAGTAAGTTGGAAGCGATGGTGATGAAATAGGAGGATGAAATGAAATGAAAAATTGCTGAATTATGATCGATTATATACGATCAAACAAATGAAAGATTTTGGGTATCAAGGAAGTGTGTTAATGAGAGATGGGAAGCATGAAGTAGATATTGAACGAAAAGTGGAAGCTGAGAATAGTGGCAACAGTGGCTTTTATGAATAAACAAAACATGTTGAGGTCACAAATGGCTGTTCTGAGAGTTAAGATGGGCAAACACTGAGAAATGGTAGTGAATGTCGAAATGAAAACACTACTAAAAGTTTATGGTGCGAACTTGAGAGATAGAAAAAGGATAGTGTGATAAGAGATCGATGTGATGTAAAAGATGATGCTGCGACAATAATAGAGAAAAAAAAGTTTAGACATGTAGAAGAGGTTAGATGGTACTTCCATGACTGAGTGACTAACTACACATATATATAAAGCGGAAGAGAATGGAGGACAAACTAGGTAGACATACCTTATTTAGGTAGAACAGGTAATAAAGAAGAGCCAAGTCAGAAGTACCAAGAATAAACGAGCGTGATTGAAAGGATTCGCATTGATTCTAATTGACGAAGCGAGAGACGTATGCCAAGATGCAAGTGGAGATCCATATTCTCTACCTACTCCGATAGCATACCGGCGTGATCTATGTATGTACACTAAAATGTAAATGTATCCTTATCAAATCTACTTTGACTAATATGAAATAAAATCGCATTATTTACTCCTCGTTAACATAGTTTTACTTAGACATGTTCTCGTGAAAAAAGATTACACGTTCAACCCTGTTAGTCCTCTGTCACCGTATAGGTAACGGGGTTGTCGGTGAAGTGGTTTTATTTTCACAGCCGGCTCGCTAAAGGCCGATTTGGGTTTTGATTTCTATCGTGCACCGTGCGTTTTTGCAGGCCAAAAAGTTGGCTTTATATTTCGTAGCTGACTGTCTATGTGCAAAATTATACATGTGAATATATGTCACAGGAACAGAAAGACTTGACTCACATTTATAGTTATGAAAAAAGTGTAGAATCGGTTTAACTATAATAAAAAAACCATGGGTTAATTAGTTTCATTATTCGAAGTATAATTTAGGGACCGGAGAAGGTAATTATTTTGACTCAATGCAGTAACTTTGAATATACGGTTAAATCGATACAAAAAAAAAACAGTACTCTTAGCTACTTTACCGCGGGATTCCGGAAAAGTAAAATAACCTTCATCTGTACCAGGTATCGTAAGAGGCAACTGAGGTATCTTAGCTACCAGATTGCGGTATATTCACCCGAAACGGAGTAACTCAAACGCAACAATTTGCTCTGACATAGCCACCGCGCTTAATCAGCGAGGCTATTACAGGCTATGGTTCCCTTTTCTTCAGGAGGCTTATGTCTAGCAGGGGATCGCTGTTAGACATGACCGATGATCCCGTGTTTAAAAATGAACTTTAAATGTAAATATACTTATGCTTTTTTTCCCTGTACGTAAAAATCACGTTAGGGCAAATTTAACTCGCATAATGTGGCCGTTGACCAATGTTAGAAATAAACCTATAGCCAAATTTATATCAAGTAAAGGCAATAATGGTTATTTTATTTAGAAAATAAACAGTACTTATACAAAATAAGATCATTGTATTGATAATAATATTTTTAAAATATTATATTCATTTTTAATTTGTGAAGCAAACAATGTTTCTAAAATAAATTAGTACAATAGATATAAATATATGGATTATTGAGTGGCCTACTTTAAAGCTAGTCTGGAGGCATTAGACAGGTCTTAAAACTAAGTTTACAGTAGGTTCATTGCGTGAGCGACCTGAAATGAACTTGTAAGAAAAACTGGTTGTGATATAAAATCTATTTCTAGTGGTTACTTATAGGCGTCTACCATGGGTGCTAGCATATCATAGGCTATATTTAGTACTAGATTACTTTGAAAATTCCTATTAAAACCAACAAAAAGTGTAAAAAAATTAGTAATAAAATGTCTTTCATCGCATACACTGCAAAGAATATTAATGATAGGACCAAAATTGTTTGACAATATCATAGAATATATCAAAATCTACAAAAAACTTCACGAGAACATATGTCTAACTACTATACTAGGTACGTCACTATAACTACTTTTTTACATTTAACAAATTGATAAAAATGCCGATCAAAATTAGACCGTGTTATCCATATTATTTATAATTTTTTATCCAAATAAATAATTTAATTTTCGAAATTGTCTTAATACCTGATAATTACTTTTTAAATTATTTAAATCGTACAATCCATTCAAAAGATATCATGAAATTAAAAAAAAAATACATGCCGGCGGCGGCCGCCACGCAGCGCATCGAGTAACTAACTCGACGAGAGCAATTGTATTTGGCACTTTCTCGAGTAGGATCTCCTGAAAATCAATACGCTTTGTTGCCACCTACAAATACCACAGCCGACGTAGTGTACAGGGAGGCTTCAAGATAAGCATACAATTTTATTCAAATTAGGGATACATGTTCGATTTAATTAGCATGCTTATTACTTAAATATATGTACCTATTTATGTCTATAGGGTAGTTATTTATAAGCTCATTTAGCATATTATATTCAGCATTTTATATTCGCACAACATCTCATACATTGATCAGACTGGTAAGCACGTATGTATCGGATGCCAGACAACAAAGCAATCACAAATATATTATTAAAATACACATATTTAACACCCAGATAGAACAAATACAATTATCGTCACATAAATATTTGCTATGGTTGGTAGTTTAAATATCATAGTACCTACGACCCTTACCTTAACCCTACGCTCAAACCTACGACCCTTGATACAAGATAGGATCACTTCTATTTGCGCCACCAGGCCCATCAAATAGTAGTACGATCAAAAATCCCTAAAATGTAGACATATAAGATCCATTCGGTATATTTTAGGTGAAAATTCTAATGAATGAGGGTATGGTAGAAGTTTTGTAGTCTATAAACCTTAATTATCCCTATTAACTTTAGATGCAAGCCGTAATAAAATTGTTAAATCGCTTTCAGACAGACACGCAGCTTAAGGCATCATAATGTATAGTAGCAAATTAAGTAAAAACATCAAATATAGTTAAAACTTTAAGTTCTCGACTAAAACAATATAGGGACACTGAGATTAAATTCAAGTCATAATCAAGCTTTGTGTTAATAATGTGAGCACACTCATTCTCAGCTGAGTGTCGCCTGCGAGATCAGTGGCTGACGGCACGACCTAAGAACTGTTTTGGTCTATTACCATAAGCCGCTGAACATATACCTTCCTTTATATAATTATTATTTAATATTGTATAAGTTGTGTGCCTGTTTTACTAATAATTTTTTTTATGATTCTGTTCAAATATTCTTATATTTGTGTTTTTTCTGTGATCTTGATCATTTTCAAATATTCTTATATTTGTTTTTGTTCTGTGTCTGTGTATCAAATATATATTTAATACGTCATAGCCATGAGGTACCGGCAGAGTAGAAAAGTACTTTCCACTTCACCAGGTGTCGTAAGAGGAAACTAAGGTACCAGAACCGGCAGATAGCGGTATATCCATGTAAAAAAGTCAGCTGAAATGTACAGGGTGGGGATGGGGAGCAGCTTCCCCATCGCAAAAGCTGCGCTCTGCGATTGCCAACACGCTTATCCTATGTCCAACAGTGGACTTTTAATGGCTGGTATGATGATCATGATATATTTATTCCTTTTTAGTCTGTAGTCCGTAATATAAATGCTTTAAGCGACTTATAATGGGGTCAGGTAAAAGATGTTATGTAAATTTATTTTTATTATATACATCTACTAATCGTATTAACTTAGAATTTGTTAAAACTCACTGATCTCAGGAACTGAAACAGAAAAAAATCCCATTAAAGTAATTTCCTTCCACGCTAATCTTATTAGATTTATTATAAAACTCAACATAGTTTATCATTACCATGTTTCAATCTAGGATTGTAAAACGGAAACTTACCACTTCTCCTCATCATTTACCTCTGCGTGTTTCTGTGACACACGGCCATATTTTTAATTTCTATTTTACGGGACAACTGCTGGTTCCTGGAAAAATCCTGGAATTTTCATTACGAATGCTTACATTTTATATGTAGGTGTTTTATGACCTTCCTTTGTACGCTGTCTTCTACTTTGTGTTTGATTACGTAAATGCAGTACTGTACTGAGATTTTTTTCGAATTTGTATTATTTTTGAAAATACGCCAATTGATATTACTTGATGGATTGGTCGTTGTACCCAACGACCGATTAAACCGATTGATAGACGAAGTGATTCTGCTTGACTATTTGTTATGCTGTTGGTTAAGTTAATATGCTGATTTTGTTGATATTTGGGTATATGAGCCTATAGGTTTGCGACATACTTCTAATTCTGATAAGTTCTATGAATGTTAAGTAAAACCGACCATTTGGACATTAGATCCGTGTCTTATAATCAAATAAAATAGGTAGGTACATTGTTACTTGTACATGTTTGTATTATTGACGAGGATGAAGGTACATACACTAGCTAATATATTTTATACAAGAGTCTTTTCCACTAGAATATGATAAGGTACCTCTTCGGTTCAAAAAAATGCTAATATTAATTAACTTAGTATCCTTAACATATATTTTTTATTAGTCCGGGTCCACAAATGAGCGTACAGTCCGCAGCCTATATACGCCAACCTTCCGAATTGAAAATATTATGTCTCATTACTCAGTAATTTCACTGCCCCTCTCACTTTTCAAACCGGAACACAGCAATGTAACCCTGCTCATTGACTTGAGTAAAAGTTTGACAGCGATAAAACTAGATGAGAGAGAGGTACCAATGCTGGCAACCTTTTGTATGTTATTCTTCCTCTTAAAAAGTTATTAAGATGTTATTTAAATTCATAACATTATGTATTTCAAAAGTTTTCAAAATTTCACAAAAGTTAATGGAAGCTGTGAATAGCCTAAATGTGAGCAAGCAGTTGTTAATTCGCATCAATGATTGTAACGATACATCTACACATCGTTTCATAAAACTTGAGCAAAGTTTAAGAAGCGCAGTTCTAAGAAAGCCATGTGTGTTATGCTACTCGTAACCCACTCGTGTGACTAATGACTCAGAAAACTACATTCGCAGTTTTGTTTGCACCCACTTGTCTGCCCAAGTTTTTAGGGTTCGAGGGGAAGAAGCCTTCGCAAATATGTACTCATCACGGATTAATTGCTTGAGTTTTATTAGATTATGAAATGTTTAGCTTTCTATTCACGAAATAAATAGAATAAAGGATTTTTTTGTACAATTACTACAACTACAGTATACATTGCTTACTTGCGAAGGTGTAAAATGTAAACTATGAATTTATAGTTCCGCTTTTATGATTGATTTGTTATTTTATAATACCACGACAAAAGAAAATCTAAATTTAAGCTTGTACAAAGTTATATATAGAAGATAAAAATTTCTACGAATATACGAAATTTTAATAACTTGGTTTAAGATAAATCAAGTCAATATTACAGAGCAGTACAATACTATTACCTAAATTGGTTAATGACCCGTATTTTAGGCAAAAAATTACATAGGTTTTAGCACATATTTTATCCCAATATTAACTTGTTTTATTTGATTACATAAGTTTCTTATTTGAAGGTCTTACATTTGCCATATTTTAATACAATGAGGGCTATATTACAATCTAAAGTAAGTCACGCACCAAAATGTCTAAGTACTATTTCACGTTATCACATCTGCACCTAAAAACAAAAGTTTACTTTGCCATAGTAAACTTTTGCCTACTTTATATACTCAGATATCGCGTCTAGTAGCGCCTACTGCAGTGTGTATGATAATTGAAATCTTTATATAAAATAATACAAAAAATTCGTCTCATTGTTTGTCCGGGATACATTTCTTACTGAGCACAGTTTGATCCAACTTTACAGAAATAATGGTTTATGTGACAATTAACAGTTTTTGTTATTATTTACACATTCGTCGTTACCTATATGTTTATAAAGAAAAAGCTATAAAAATTTTTAGACTACTAAACTAGTTTTAATAAATTTTTTGCTTCCTGTACACATTTTAACCAACTTGAGAGAAAAGTTTAAATTTTAAATGAGTTTATATACCAATGTATAGTTTGTTCATTATAAACATGTATGTAGTTAGATCACGTCTATCGGGTTATCAAGTCAAATTCTAAATAGTTGCAACTTTTAATGTACAATGTACACTTATAATTTTGCTATAGATATATCTTTAAATACGTATTTAATGAACCCAAGTGCCAGGGTACGAAAAAACGCATTCCTTTTTCATAAATAGAATTATATATCAGAATGTCAATGAAAATGATAAATTGATGGAGTGCATATTAAAATCTAACTGAGTATTATGGATAGCAGACAACGCGAATATTTATTGGTTGACATAAATAGGTCACGGGTAACCATTACTTTGCAGTTTGCCTTTGTTGATCAAGTCTTATTCCCCCTTCGAGGCTGATAAGTTTTCATCAATTTGCTTTGGATCCAATTGGGAATATCTGTATTCTGTTTTCTCCAAAGCGTTAGGGTTATAAAACGTGCAGAGCAATGTATATAAAATTAAAATAGATACTACTCCTTTATTGGATGTTTATTGTTTTAATAAATGATCTTTTTATACATTTTGCACTTCGATTTTTATGTAGGTTTTATTGTTCTACTATATTTTAAAACTAATAAATACGTATAGATATTTTTATGTTCTAGTAGATTTAAGTTGCATCAAAATGTACTCTGCTTTATGAAGGTTGTGAATGCTTGTGTCATATGAGAGAAACTTGGTAAGAATAAATAAAAAATATTCCTAGTCGAAAAGTAAGTATACAGCCCACGTGATAGTAAGCGTCACTTTAGCTTGTAGAACCTCGTGATATTACTAAGCAGGTTGCCAACCATATGACTTCAAGACATTATTTCACATCACCCAATAATTCCACTGCCTCTCTTAACCTTCTAACCTAATCACACCAATGCGCGAACTGCTATTTGGTAGAAGATTATGTACTTTATGTAGGCTTCACATAAAGTTTATATCTAAATAAATATTTCCTTCTCTAGATAAAAATAAAGTGCCTAAAGATTACTTTGGCACTAAATGTTTTCTTACATCATCGCTACTTTTTTTTAATAAGCTAGAAAACCCGATCAAATTTTCAATATCACCAACTAGATTAATTGTGAATTTAAATCATGCAGATATTTGTGATGGCCTAACAATTTTTCAGCTTCTTCGGTGACCTTGCTGCACAGTTTTTAAGAATCTTTGAAAGCGGAAAAGAATATATAATAAGTTATATTTAAACAACGTTTTAAGGCCATTTAAATGAGCAGAGTATGCATATCATCCATACCTAAAATAAATACGTACCTACATTTCAAGTTCATCATCTTAGCTGCCGTAAATCGTCCACCATTAGACATAGGCCTGCGCTGGGCAACCGTGGTGGCCTATCGAAAAGCGTAGCTTCGTGACGAAATTCTGCATGCCCATCCCCGCCCTATTGCGTTTTAGCCATTCTTTAGCTTTAGGTTGATATACCTCCATCTGACGGTTCCAGTACCTTAGCCACCACTTACAACTTGTAATATATACTATTCTATTCTGCCAGTACCATACGGCTGTTGCAATGTTTGCTCTGAATATTCATTGGACTTGTCAGAGTCAGGAAAATAGCTAAGAAGGCAGCGTTAATTAAAAAAATAAAGCATCAGCGTGTTAACTCTCAGAGTTAATCAGTTTTTTTAATATCAAAAGTCAAGTGGTTATTCATTAATACTTTAGATGTAAAAGAGGTTTCTTTTTATTAGCTCTATGGAGACACGTCCCCTTTTATGCGTGTTTTGATATCTAATTTCGTCTTCAAATCGTTCATGCCATTTATAATAACTATCTTCCCCAATGGAACCATAACCTCGCTCACAATGTTCTTTCTTGCCTATTTTTCTATTGAAACAACTTATCCGACATAAGTTTTGCTTAGCTGCTATTGCGTTAAAGTTAGATTCGCTTTTTTACTTCTTACACCCGGTTACCCCGAGGGAAATACAGCCGGGTTAATGTTTAAATATTTATTTATTCTGCAGATACTATAATTTACGGTTGCATGCTCTCTGAATATTTACATTTGTAGTGTGGATCAGGACTGCGGCTTAAACAAGAACAACCGTGTTGATTGTCTGGATGTTGATTGAATAAAACTGCTTTATTTTTTATTTTTTTTTATGAAACATCAAGTGTGTTGTTAGTTTATTCATACAATAGCAATAGAATTATTATTATTTAGCAGTAGTTATAAAACATTTGAATTATGTCCGTTGTATTATAAACTCGGCTTAACAGATTAATTCGCACAACACCTCAGACAGTGGCCTGATTCTATGATAAGTGTCTTCAAGCACTTGTGTCACGGATATCAGCCTATCAAAAATAACAATTACAATGCTTAAAAACATATGAAATACGACACAGAACAAACATATTTATATATATAGGATTTTGTCACAATTAAATAGTTAAATGGAATTAGGAAATAGTATCAGGCAAAAATGATAAATACAAATGAGTTCAATGTTAAAAAAATTTTGACACATAAAGATTGTACTTAAATTACTGTTTCATTTAGATTTATTTTGTGTGTAATTGGAGTATTATTTTTTATTTGAATATTTGAATATTGAATTATGGCATATAAAATAAAAACTTGCCTCGAAGTTTAGTCATTGAAACACACGTCAGACAACAGAAGAATTGCAAATATATTACCTAAAAACATATTTAATACCTTGAAACAAAATAAATACAAATACATCATATAATTATTTTTCCTGGGTGGGGATTGAACCGTGCCATTGTGCTCCTCATCTATATGTAGACGTACTAAAAATAACAGTAATATTTTTAGAATTACTTACTGTGTAGAGTATAGGACTGCTTCTATTGGATTCAGTTAGTTACTTTCATCATCATCCGCAGTTGTATTTACTGCTGAATATAGGCCTCCACACGGGGAAAATCGTTTGACTGCGAGGTGGCAATGGCAGAGCATAGCTTTGCAACGAGAACTCTACAAGTTGACCATCACAGCTCACATCAACAGCACAAAACGGAAAACCGTACTCCATAAACAACGTGCATGAACATAATATTTCAATCCATTTTCAATTTTTAACATAACGACATGAATTCACTTTATATATAGCTATACACTTTTAAGTATTAATAATTTGCATTTGTTATTATTAAAAAGCCAAACCATCCGCAAGGTACTTAGAAACGTAAGTATATACATACACATTACCTTTCGTCATAACCTTTATGACGCTCTCTCGTACCCTCGTCAAGACCTGTCGGTTTCTCGCTTTCATGGCATGATACAGGGAAATGGCCATAGTAAGTATTAGATTAGCCTTATACTACCTGATCGAAGATAGCAAGGATATAACCAAGTATGAAAACTGACTTCAGTAGATGGTACGTAAATGAATTATTTATTATATTATTCACCCATGTATATAAAATAAACAGCTGTTAATCCATATTTTAATTTGAGGCGAGTTACGCTTAGAAAAGTACTTAAAACCATCCTGATCGGATATACAAATTCTAGATTCTAGCAGATATAGTTATGCAATGTTACTTGCTGGTAACACAGCTTTCTATAAAGAAAATTCTACACGAGGCAGACTTTATTCAGAAGGTCGTCTGCATTGGTATGTCTCTATCACCTTTTTTTTCTACCGCCAAAAACCAGTATTCGTATTACTTTATTCAGATTTGAAAGGTAAGAGAGACAGTAAAGTAATGTAGTAATGTAATGTGACATAATTCCTCTTAAATCTATCATGATAAAGATGGCAACGCGCCAGTAATAGTACAAGTATGTATAGGCTGCAATGCCAATTAAGCCGTTTTCTATGCTTGTGTATCAACACAGACTAATAAAAAAAGAAATAATGTATAAATTGATTTAGTTTATTTTATTATAATAACGAATCAATTCATCTACACAAAGTTAAAATAAAAATAAGTCCATATTTGAGGAAAATTAAAATAATGGAACAACGATTATATTATTAACACGACATTGAAATTAAAAGATATAAATAAAATATTTGTATTGATAATTTTGTGGAAACAGTGAATTATGTAAGAACTGGCCGTGTGGCACCAGCAGAGTAAAATAGTATCTTCCTTTGTACTAGCTGTCGTAAGAGGCGACTGAGGTAGCAGATCCGACAAATAGCGATTGCCAGCTTGCTCAGCGCGGCAATTACTGGCAAAATTGCTCTTTCTTGGGGTAGCTTGGTGGGGGGGGGGGGGGGGGGGATGTTGATGATGTAATAATTTAAACCCTTAACTACGTGCCAATGATTAATTTTTTAATAGTCATTCTGTTTTGTGTCAATTGGTTAAATTGAAAAGTAGATCTTTAGAAGTTTTATAATAAAGTAATAATAGTTTAAATAATGATAAATTTTAGTACTCTCAACTTCAACCACCGCTTATTAGTGGGGAGGTTAAAGTATGAAAAATTCTTCCACTTCTAAATTTGATATTTTATCTGGCTAATAAGTCTCGGGTTATCCGTTTCCCGCGTGCCGAGATCATTCATAACCTAGAGCTATTCGTGTACCCTCGTCAAAGAGTGTTGCCCTTTCGCCTCCACGTTGTGATACAAGAAATAATGGAAACTTTGAGGTTTGAGGTCAGCCATGTTGGTCTACAGTTATATTGTTTTCTTTTGAGTCCTTTCTTTTCGTGTGGTGACATTGAATCTTTAAATAAATTAATGAAAAGTGGCTTAAATAATTTGTGTGGTTATTATATTTTAACACATAATAAAAACACAAAGGTTCATCACAATATTTGATCATAGTGGGACTCAAATTTACGACGCTAATTACACAAAATATCACTTGAGTGCACCAGCGGGCCTGTCATTACTCATAGCGTATAAATATGAGTCGTGAGTTCGACAGGAGAAATATTTATATATTGTTTATTTGTGTTTGTTCTGTATCTGAGTGTTAAATATGTATTTACGTTATACATATGTGATTTTTCTGTTGCTTGATGTCTGTAAAAAAAGAACTTTAAGCGACTTTTCAGTGAGTACAACTAACCAAAAGTAATTTCTATGTATTAGTAAATTCAACAAGTATTTGGTTAAATGTAACGTCATTTCTATTCCCAACGAAGATCCGTAACACACATGTGGATTACTCTTATTCATAACCTCCCGGACCAGCTAACCCTCGTCAAGTCGTGCCCTCTCGCCTTCGCCACATGATGGCAGAAAAAATGGCTACTTTAGAGTCCGGTCGACCGCATATTGGCAGCCATGTCACAATTATTTTTTTTATGAATCAACGTACTCTTTCATATGGATGTACTTAAAATGCCATTTCATTTGTTTTTTTTTTCTCGTTAGAATGTTGTTGTTGTGCCAGCCATTACGATTAGCATACAAAGAATTTGAAATAGAATATATGCGAAAAATTTTGAAATAGAATTTGAAATAGAATATATATATATATAAACTATAATAATATAGTTTACCAATTATTACAGTAATACTTTTAGGTTTTCTGACTAAAATCTTTTGACAGATTCAACTGAATCATTCATCATCACTGCTAGGTAAAGGACACCATAAAGGAGAAAAATGCTAATAATTGCCACGCTGAGCAGGCGTGGTGGCAAAGGCTGAGCGTAGTTTCTCGACGAGAATGCTGCGGACCTGCTCACTACCCGTTGTGTTTGAGCTAAGCTGTTTTGAGTGAATATACCACGATCATATATGACGACTGAGATGCCGGTACTGATACCGGCATCTCAGTCGTCATATATGATACCTGGTAGAGTGGAGGTACTATTCTACTCTGCTGGTGCCTATATTATGGTTCTTTTGAATATGTTAAAATATACAACACACACTACAATAATATTTATAAGTAAAAATATACAGTAAACCTTATTTCGGTAAAATAAGCTAATAATAAACTTTATTTTATCGTTCCTATAAAGTTGGAATAGCTAACGTAAAAATACTATATATATCAAATAGTAAACCCAATTTCCACTAGCCAATAAATGCTTAAAGGTACCAGTCATTTGTACGTGAGTATAGAGGCCATCATCGTTCGAATGGAGACATCTCGAATAAAACCTGTTTATTCGAACACTCGTATCTGCAGTCGATGTCCATAAAATCGTGGCGAGCAAACAAGCAAGCGTGTTAGCACTAGATAGAATTCTAAAGCAGAACAGTAAAGGTTTAAAGAAAGTATTGGCATGAATACGAATCCTTGGCAATAATAGAAGGAGCATGCCTCTGTTATTGCCACGTAAAACTTTGTTTTATCATTGGGTATTAAAGTTTTATTACATATTAAAGCATTAATAGCTTATTGTATATGCTATGGAGGAGATTACGTATCTGTAAGACATTCATGAAATTTAAAATGAAACAGAATTAAATGGCATTTCAGAGGAGCATGAAGAGTACAGAAGGTATTGAAATATTATTATTATATATAGGAAGGAAATCATAGAAGCGAATATATCATTTTATTTATCGCATGATGCCTACTGCTAGACATAGGCCCCTCTAAGTGATCTAAGGACCCGACGGCGCAGTAGGTAGAGTTCCTATATCATGCGTCAAATGTCATGGGTTCGGTCCCCATTAAGGACAAATATTTATGATGATATTTGTGTTTGTTCTTTAGATTGTGGACTAGTAAAAATGGATTGTAATGCACGTCTGTACCAAGCAATGATATAAATATTGTATACGTTCTTGTTCGTTTTTATATAGATGAATCAGTCTTTCTATTTTACAGCATATAGCTTTCCCCGCACTACGAATTCCAGTTTTCTTGGAAAACGTAAGTTTCTAAACAACTGAACATAGTGCCTGAACGATTATTGTATTGAGTGTAAGGTTCTATTGTATGGGGAATGTTCATTGATTCAAATAATTCCATTGTTATATTGTATGTTTGCGGTCGGTCAGTATTAATATTGTTCGCTCATTGAGAGTTGACTTGTATAGTTTCTTTTTATATTTAATTCGAATAATTATCAACATTTCTATAAAATGATGTATTGTCTCACTGTTTTACTTTCGGTGCTTGTTTACAGATGAGATAGTGATAAGTCCTTCTATGGTAAGGAATCCAATCTCATCCTAAACAAAAAAAGAAACAAACCAAATTATAAAACATTCAAGACCGATCCATTAAAACTGTTATTTATTGTACATACATCAGTAGAAATAATGGAAACCTAACAAGGTACATTAATATTTAGGCAAAATTATGGCTCTCGTTTGACTACTCAAGTCGAGAAAAGTCATTACTTGAAAACGATTATGAAATCTCATTCAACCGAACGAAAGCCATTAAAAACATTTGATCATTATGAATATCGATAAACTAATTTATTCCCTTCATAAAACCCATAGTGCCTCCCCTCGTTTGACGTTACATCCCTCATAATTTGCTAAAAGGATGCTTTTTATCTGAAATAAAGTCTTTATACATAATTGAAAGTTGTTAAGGGATACGCGTGCCTTTTTAATTTATTAAACCCTACATGTAGAAGCACCAATTCAGATAATAAAAAATAAAGTAAAGTGTTATTTGCAATTCTGACGATAAAAGTTTGAGTACATTCCTACTAAAGTGCCAAACTTTTATTAAGTCTTAACTCTTTAAAATATCATCGCTCAGCCTGGTCTATTTTCTGGAAAATGTAGTTTTCAATTCACTTCCCATATGTTCATTTCATCCTCTTAATTAATTGTATTTAAGATGATATTTTGTTTTCTTTTGGGACAAGTTGTAAATATATAAGTAGGTAATATCAGAAAATGCTAAATATAAAATAGCATTTTCTATTGATAAAAGCTTTCTAAGTCTTTCTTAAAATATTGCTATATTTAGTGATCAAAATTTTAAGTTCAATCCTTATTTCACATCCTGTTAGCAAAATTTTAACATTCAATAAGGTCAAAGAGAATATAATTACTTAATGTCATGATTAACGTTTACTTTATTTAAGTATTGTATATATATATATATATATATATTTTAGTGCATTTTGTTTAAAAAAATCTTTATGCAGCTTTCTTTACATTAACTTAAACCGTGCCAATTTTCATGTTCATAAAAATCATAATTGAATTAATTCTCTCTAAACAAATATTTAAATGGTTTTAAATCGAATCTTTGTTTCGAAAAAAGACTACACAACCGAGCCTCCAACCAATGTCCGGGCGGCTGAGCACCCATCGGTGTTATTGCGTATTCGGATCTTCTCAGCCGTAAAATACTTAGTCGGTAAGAGAAAACGATAAATATTAAAGCTTACCTTGGACGGTTTATCGCGTGGAGGCAGCAACCGTGAAAAACGGATAAGTACGGAATCCCACAAATCCCGCCGCGTGAAAAGTTCGGGCGATACTGTGTGGTGGGCTTTATCGCACTGCGGTGCTAGGCGGCGTGCACATGCGGAGTGTGAAGGAAATTATATCGTTTTATATTTTTGGCAATCGATATATGTTACGACGAGCTAATACACTGTTGAGTAACTGTTATATCATCAGTGAGACTATCACTGCTGACTTCTTCTTCATCATTCGTCATCAGATTATTCATAATTTAGGTGATTTGGATGATAAAGTTTCATCTTCAAACAATTAGGCACTTGAGACAGTATTCGGTGTCGCGGCGTCATACCATAGTCCCTACAGCAGCCCCCTAATATACATGAACGTGGCGTTTCGAGATACTTTTGACCAACTCTCGTGCCATCACCAAATACGGCATATTTTATCGATGTGACTGAAGATTGGTAAAACTGAGTTCACTACTTCTATCCTTGAGAGATGCAGGTGTTTTATAGTGGTTCACTTCTCTACTGATAGGGTAAGCAGAATTCTTCTCTTTCCAAAAAGGTATCTCCTCAGAGCTTTTAAAACCGCCGAGTTAGTAGGCACAAATATCAGCAATTCTTGTCACTTCCAAATATTTATCAGCTGTTGAAATCGGAGGTACTTTGTAGTGCAGTAAGTCATCACCATTAGCTAAAGGTAGGAGACCTTCAACCATATCTTACCTCCATGAGCCTCGTAATCATCGTTCGCAATACGTCCTTTGGTAATACAAGCAGTCTTAGCATACGAGGTGAGGCTTTCGGTGTCAGGATATAACGGGTATACACACCTCTGCAACCAAACCACATAGCCCTTCCTTATAAAGAACCCACTAGACAGAACTCTGGTGAGAACTGCCATGCGGTTGGGCTATCTCTGAACCTGCTACACCCTACAATATTGACAGAGAACTCGTGGTTGTCCGGTATGTACGACATAGTCTATTCAGGTCAGGTGTAAATAGAAAAATGAATATGGAGAGCCTTACAAACTTGCGTGTTATCCTGGAACTGGATAAACTGGATATTGAAAAACAAAAACAGGATGCTGCGGAACTTGATTGGACACCATTAATAGAAGCGTCTACCATTAATGACAAAGTTAACATTCTTAACTCTTCTGTCTTACAAAATTTTGACAAACACGCTCCGTCTGCCTGCTCCATGGATTTCTAGTGATATTCCCAAAGTCATGGCACAAAGAGACAGAGAATTTAGTATGTTTAAAAAAGGCCGGTCTGATTTTAATTTAAATATAAAAAATATAATCAAAAGACTTTGAAATCGCTGTAATCAACTGGTAAGGTCAGCCAAACGTAGATTTGTTCACGACAATATTCAATTTTTGCATTCTCAGGGTCTCGGGAAGTCTTTAAATCCTCCCGATTCTAACTCTGTTATTTCCTCTAACGAGCTTAATAAACACTTTTCTTTACCTGCCACACTAGATCCCGTTGTAAAATTGTCAACTATAACTTAAATCACTTCCTTGCCACGTCCGTCAGCTAATGTATTCAATTTTTCTCCTGTAACCTTAGATGAGGCTTTAGAAACTATTTCAGTACTCAAATCCAATATTAGGATGATGTGAGTCGCCCGATGGTCTTTCTCTTACTTAACTTTATTATACCATCATTGACTCACGTTATCAATTTCTCCCTACAACATGGCTCCTTTCCTAGTATATGGCGCAAAGCCTGTGTTATTCCGGTTCCTAAAACACCTAACCCTACTTCTTCTCATAAATTTCGTCCCATCTTTATTTTGCCATATCTCTCTAAAATTATCGAGGCAACTGTACACAAACAGCTCTTTAGCGATGTCTTACAAAACGCACTTTTAAGTCCCTTTCAATCCGGTTTTCGTACAGGACATAGCACTACAACAGCTCTACTCAATATCCTGGATGCTTACATCATCAGTTGGAATGGAATACTCCCGCCTAATGGTCTTAGTTCTGATTGATTTTTTCAACACCTTCAACTCTATAAATCACGAAGTTCTCCTCTGTATTCACTCTTACGTCAGGGTCTCTGATTCGGTTCGGGAATGGTTCGCATCCTACCTTCGAGAACGCCAGCAAGCGGTGCGCCTGGGTGATGGTTTGTCCCAGTGGGTGACAATTGATGCTGGTGTGCTGCAAGGTGGAATTCTCTCTCCGTTATTATTTTCCCTTTTTATAAACCTTGTCACCAAATCTATTGGCTGCTCTTACCATATATACGCTGATGACCTGCAACTATAAACTCAGGCAGAGTACGATGACCTGGATAATGCCATTGCTCGGATCAATGCTGATTTGACCAACATCACAAACTGGTCACAAAAGTTTGGTGTCTCTGTGAACCCGTTCAAGACTCAAGCCATTATCTTGGGCAGCAAGATAATGGTTTGAGGCAAATATATATATATATATATATCCTTGTATAGGGGCATTCTAATCTTCCCTGTTGCGTTCGGGTAACTAAACACGAACCCTTGTCTTCTATGGAAAGTATTAAATATTTTTGGCGTTCACTCATCATTGACCAGCGGCGGCTTTGGGGACCAATACCAGTAGCAGGCCAATACAAGCACCAAATGTAGTAAGTCTTACCGATGGACTTGGGCCTATTATTATTAACGACTATTACTGCATGGATAAAAGTCCATTCCCTTTTGTCTAGACAGGTGCCAGATCTGTAAAGTCGCTAAATGGGTAACTGAATAGTAAAAATATTGGTTGTTTTCCATCTCAACACACTTTTGCCGTCTTCCTCACTGAGTGAGCACTCAGATCATGATCATAAAGACTCTGAAATTTTTTGCTCATTTATTTCTCGTATATAATCTGTAAGTTACGTACATAATAAAGGCTTATTAGCAATAGTATCTATCTGTCTCCCCAGTAGTACAAAATTTGAAATAAAGTTATCTTCAATAGTGTACCTCCGCCTAACAGTGCAGCTTGAAACAGGCGTGATATTGCACTATTTAATTCATGATAGGATTCCAAGCATCATGCAGGTATAACGGGTGATCCGTGTGCAGCGTTGAACAACACACGACTGGGAGATAAAGATACACTGCTAACATAAAATTTTATGATTGCAGCTCGTCGCTGGATTTTCTTGTCACGTATTTTATTGTTACGGATGGTGGGCTGTTAAATTATTATGCGCGGACATAATTCACCCAAATTCAATTAAAACACAAAACATCGAGTAATTCATTAGATAAATGAATAAGAATTTGTATTGTATAAAAAAGTAGCTTGGTTTGAATTTGATGTAAGTTAAAAAATATATACACTTAATGCATATCTGTTTTGTGATTTATTTTTACCTGAATTACACTCTTTTTAATATCTAAATGAGTTTTGTACAATTGTATTATCATTCTTCATTATTTCATCATTATCATTACAATTATTGGAAGTTCACTGCTAGACATAGGCTTACCTCAAAAAAGGGGGAACTATGCCCATAGTTGTCGCGCTGGACAAGCATGTTGGCAAACGCAGAGCGAAGCTTACTCGAAGGGGTTGCTGCTGTCTATCCTCATTAGCTTTGTCGTCCAAAAATAATCAAATACTATATATATTAGATATTGTATAGTGTTAGTTATAAAATAAGAAGTATAGCTATGTTTATTGCAGATTTTCCTTTAACAAAGTCGAATGGCTGCCATTAATCGGGATCGCGCGTGACGGCCGTGACATGAACTAAACATGCACAGATTGTCATCACTACAAAAAAATAAGTTATCAATACGAACATAATACAACTGTTTACATTAATGCCATTCAGAGTGTAGTCAGGGCTGCACGTTTCTGGCGTTAATGTCAGAAACAATTTGTTACAAATCAAACTAAAGTCACTCCTAACTGTTTATATTAGTAAGGAAACAGTGTAGCTCAAATATATGTTTATGGGCAGCACCATTTTTTCACCAAACTACGTTCTGTTATTGCACAAATGCATAGTAAGGCAATTAAGGGCAGAATACTTCCGTATTTGACCTTTTTGTTCAGCGGAGGACGACCTAAATGCTATGATGAAATATTAATGTTTGTAATTTCTCGGTCACATTTCATACATGATATCTGTAACACAAGTGCTTTAAACTACACATCTCGGTTTCGGTATGAGATATTGTTAAAGACTAGTCGACGTCAATTCCAGAACCACCGCAAGGATTGTTGAGCGTATTCCAGAATGAATATGAACGACTCTATGCCGGATTCGCGGGATCGGAATGGGACTGACGGCTATTACTCGCGGGAGCTTCTGAGACTGGAATGATCGTCGTTAAATTTGGGTTAGTTAAATCGTTGTTTGCAAAAAAGGAGGACTAAGTGAGTACAACCGCACTAGTGCGGTTGGTATATGTCCAAAGGGTAGGAACTCACGCGTTGGCTATTGCGCTGCTCTTCGATAAGAAAGCGTGTAAAGTGTTTATGATTGTGAAGTGCCAGTAAGAGTACTTAGGGAGGTATTTATAGAATAATAATAAATAATGCTTTCGCGGGATTGTGAAAGGTTATTTATTTCTGCCGACAGCAGTAAGTGCAATGCTGTGCGGTTTAACGAAAGTGGTACATACGAACCAATTACTGGGTGATATCTTGTTAAGTGACAAATTCCTCGCGTTTTTGTGAGAGTATGTAGGTAATAGTGATTGTTTACTAAATGACGCAGTTCATATACTTGTTTCACTATCATATAATAGCCCGAGAGAGCTTTACCATCAACACCAAAATTGTGTACACTAATTTCAAACGCATAATTTTAATCATTGCTTTAATTACTGTTCTTATGTTCATTGGAAAAGTAAAATATAATTAACCATTCCATAACAAAAACCAAAAACCTTTTCATTAAGCTGTTTTAAATTCATAGTATGGTAAATTTTTACAAAGATCGTATGCATTGGGATTTCGCTCTCAACTTTATCTACCGCTAAATAGTGTTCGTAGTTCTAACTGGGTAAATGTCACATGTCACTTATATCCTTGCGATGACCTTGTCATTTTTAATAATGACATTCACAGTTGTATTTTAAATTATAAATACCTTCTTTACGCTGATGTCTTGAAAATATACATGCGAATAAGGAACTACCAAGATCACAATCTATTACAAGAAGATCTAGACAGATTTAGTTTATATATATTCTTGTTTTCGTAACAAGAAAACAAGTTGCAGCTTAGCCTCAATAAATGTAAAATCATTAGCTTCACAAAGACAAAAGCAATAAGTAATTTTACTTATATATTCTGTGGTACGGATATAGATAAAGTGCAGTTCAGGTTTTAAATTAAGTAAGTATTGTAAACTTATTTGTGGTCTCAATAAATAAAAAAAAAAGGGTATCTATAGGCCACGTGGTCACGTTTATCATCGATATCTATCTTATCTATCTAAGATATATCAGACCGTAGCTTGGTTGTTGACTTCAACATATATATATTTATACATAGTAGCCATCCCGATATATTTAATGCAAGTTGCTTAGAATGGACTATCTGTACTTCGCTGATCAACACCATGACGCGAGCTTCTCGGCGCTCACATATTGGGGGAGTATCTTTCTTCATTAGCGATCGCACAATGATGTATTACCTGAAGAAGAATCTCGCGGTTCCCAGCCGCAAGTCACGCTTGCTTTTAATAACGTTGTATTTCATAAGAAAATTGGAAACATCGTAAATTGAAATAAGGTTTTGGACTTTTTCCACATTCATTCTTTTTTCCCGTTTAGGAGTTATATGAAAAAGTACCTACCAATCCTAAATGTCATGTCATTGATGTTTTTTTGTTAGCAGCCTGTTCGAGATGTGCACAGATGTACATATATATATTATATTATCCAGTGGTTTTTAAGAATAATGTAACATTCTATTGGTAAAATCATTAAAACGGTCCAGAAGTAGTGGACAACTTATATAAAAAGGATATGATATCAGTTAGTTCTACAGTATCAATACTACTACTGCTTGGAACTGAATTGATCTTACTGCATAGTTATATGACAAATGGCAAAAACGCCATTGCAGATGTAGGTCCTATGCATGCATTCATTGCATGTATTTTTTTTCTGGTAAATCCTTGTAAAAGTTCCAAAGAACTCCCTTCAGTCCAGAAAGTATTGAACCATCGTTTTGGCAATCGCAGAACGCAGGTCTGGAGACGATGATGCTGCTGCCCGTCTCCACCCTATGCATTTGGATTATACTATTGCGGATGGATATACCACCACCTCATTACTCAGGCTATTTGATTTTATTAGGTCAAATAGATGTATAAGCATAACTAACTACAACTTTACCCCCATTTTGCGTTATTCCAGGTCTGTTAACTCGATTCTTACCAGTCCAGCTTTTCAAGGAAGAGTAGCACATCTTTATTGTTTCTGGGCTACTTTTTTGAGTGACTCATAAGATCTGATGTGTCGCACCCTAAATACTGCCTAAAATACAGGATAATCTAGGGTGATATGACTGACTGTTTTTACACTTACACTTTAAACAGGCCCTGCAAAAAGGTCTGCCAATTTAACTAATTTAATAATAATATATTTTTTATGAATAATGGTTTCCTAGTTTAAAAGTTACAGTATCACTATCTAATCATCATTAAAAATTTCCGTGTGAATTGAAAACAATACCCGAATCGGTTTGCGCTTAGATTTGCCATTAATTTTTATTTATAAAGATTATACAATATTTTTATAATACCAAATACAAGTACTATGACGGATTAAGTGAATAATAATAAAGTACTATTTTATAAATAAAAATAATTATTATCGATTCCTGAAATTATCACGGAATAGCTCATTAACATGAACCACATTACCACATTCTACCACATTAACGTTTCCATAAAACCGAACTTGCTTCATTGTATCAATTTATTTATAGAGTGTATCTCTCAGCATTGAGTGCCACTGTAATTCTGACTAAGCACAATAATACCCACTTGGTCTAAAGCAGTACGGTTTGAAAATAGCTCCCAAACTTCTGACTCGACGCCCCAACCAGCACTCGGGTGCGGTTGGCGCCGCTGCCGACATCGCAACGCCATTCTAAACTTGGCTAATCCTAAGCTTCTTTATTAGCACAAACGACAAAGTGACCAAACCCCAAGCGAATTGCGACATACCTTGGTTTATAAGGGATTCATTTAACTGGAGGGGTGTTTCTTGACTAATTATTATTATTAAGTACTACAAATTTTTGTTTTCCTTTTGAAAAATGAAACTACTGCACATCATAGATGTATTAAAAAATATCTATCTTTCAAAACTAATAATGTATAAGAAGGAGCACCAACCAAACAAACAAGGTATTCATAGTATTCTTTTACAAATATTGCAGATTGTATTGATTTTCACTTAGCCTACTATTCTTAGACCTTCATCGTAATAGGTTTCTTGGAGTGTTCTGTTCTACTGGCTGGACACGTCAAAATGCAATTTATTCAAAATTAAAATACACACCACTGTTAGAATATTAATCACATTATGTATGTGTTGTTTTTTCACTACTCTATATTTAAGTTTTTATTTAATATATAGTATATGATCTCATTGCACCGTCCAATGCGACTCCATACAGCGAGGAAGTTTTTAATCTAATCTTATACTCACAAATATATATCTATGCTCATAGAAGTTTCTTCGTCGCGAAAGCTGCACTCTGCTCTTCCAACTCGCTCGCGCAGCATTTATGAGCAAAATTTCTCCTTTCTTGGGTTTATGTCCAACAATTGAGTTACAAAGGTTCAAATAATGAAACATATGAAAAAAAACATCGACAGTTTGAATGTGCCCACGATAAGACTATTCCATTATTATCAGTGTTTATAAAAGTATCTTTAACCAGCATTATAAGCTGTGAAGTGCCGGATTGTGGTAATCATACGAAATAGCGTAGTTTGAATGAAACAGGGTGTTGATGGGCAGTAGTATACCCGTCGCGAATATTTGTTCGCTCTGCGATTGGCACACTTTGCACTTGCCTAGTTCGCCAACTACAGCAAAAGTTCCTATGTCCAAGAGTATTCGTATAATGAGTGTTACAATAAATATGATGATTTCTAGCAATTTTTTGGGCGCTACTATGTACTAAATGCCTACTTAAACAAATTGTATTTAATAAGTCCTGTTGTATCCGTCAAAATTGTACGGTTATCATTTATTTAAAACATTTACGTCACGCACAATGGTACAATTTAGCTAATGGAGAGTTTCCAAGTGTTCGGCTAATCGAATTAAAGCCCGCGAACTGTGGGTGAATAAAAGATGTTGCGCACTGGGTATAAATGGAGTGCTTGCTATGTAAACTAACTTCACTACTATATTTTATGGATGTATACTTTATACGTGAGTTTATTTTGTATTCGTGTTTTGTTATATTCACTTGTTTTTATCAATGCACGAGTTTGGCGGGCGTGATGCATTCAGTAGAATTTGTATCGCGTGATTCGTGGTTTCTATCCCCATCCACTAAAAATATTTATATGTATAATATTTAATTATAAAGTTTCATCAAAATCTATTGAAATATGGTTTGCGTGAAAGAGTTACAAATATCATCAAACATGCCTAATGCATCCACCGTGTAATCGTTATGGTAAAGCAACTTACCTAAAGGAAGATATTGTGATGTTTTTATTTAAATTTCGAATAAAATATTTCGAGTTCTTCTTAAATCCTGAATACTCACAATGCGCATTGAACCCATATGAGTTATGTCCCGTGCTGTTTTGATCCCTACAGAAATTCAGTGCAATGTAGTTATTAGAAAGTGTCTGATAAACGTTGATCAGATGAACCAAATAATTACTCGAGAATGAGTGTTCTAAGATAGCTGAGACTTAAGTGAAGTTCAGATTTATCAAATTAATAATATAAATGCCACGTAGCAAATGAAATTCACAGAGTTAAAATATATTAAACAAACGCAATTAAATTGTAGTAGAAAGATATATTAACGCTCCTAGAGTACTTTAGACATGGACGGACAAAGCATTTGTCTATGTATGTAGTTTACACAGAAATTGTGTGTTTGTACAGTTATATAAATGAGTTGCAGACCAAAAGAAAATAAAGAGACGGGATCATTTCTCACTTTTAAAACTTACAATTAAAAACGTAATAAATAAAACAGCGAGGGAAAAACTACAGGACTTAAAATTTATAACTACATATAAGGCATTTGATTGTATATTCCATAATACGTTGACCAGTAAATAACTCCACTGTAGGGTTAGAGTTTCTTCTCTCAATTTATTTGAATATTACTTTCAAGGTAGAATTCAAACGGTGGACGTAATAGAAATTAGTCACCTGGGTCATTGGTTTCAATGGGCATACCACTAGGCTCAATATTAAGCCCCTTATATACATTAAAGACTTGCCATATCAAACAAAAGACTGCAGCGATATAGTTTTGTTTGCAAATGATACTTCCATTTTATTCAGTGTAAAGACAACAGGCTCTTTATGTCGATGTAAATAACACTATATCGAAAATAGTGAACTGGTTTAACGTTAAAATATTATCTCCTAATGAAAGAAAACAAAATGTATTAAATTTATTACATCAAATGTTAAACAAACACATTTATCAATTTACTTTATTAACTACAAAAGCTCACCAAAATCCACCTAAGTTTAATTTGCAAGTATTGTACCATTATTCTATTCTAGGGTGTGTGGTACCAGCAGAGGACAATAACACTTCCCTCTGCACCAGTTGTTGCAAGAAGCGATTGTGGACAGGCGGTGTATCCATCTGAAACAGCGTTACTAAAATGAAAGCATACATCAGATTTAATTCAATAATTCTTGGGGATGCTTAAATTCAATAAGAGATTTTGCTGATTCTAAGTACACATGACGTAAATAACGTAAAGGAATTACAAAAGAATTTAAAAGACAGAAGAGTCAAACCCCTTTTTTATTTTAGCACCAAAAAGTGTTTGTGTGAGCATTAAAGTCACGTCCAATTTAACCTAATGTAGGTAATTAAATAGCAATAGCAAAGAGACGGACTCTTCAATGTAACGCTCTCAAAGTGCGCATTAGTTACGGCCTGGACAAGGGGGGATTGTCCGCCAGAGCAATTTGTCTGCGAACCGACTTCTACCTACATATGTACAGTTGTAACGAGATCTGTTAGTTAAAATGAAACTTAATTTGGCAAAAAGCAAAGAGTTTATAATGTGATAAAACTATGTCTATTTTAATGTTGTAATCGAATTGTTAAACTTAGAAAATTAAATATCATCAATATCATCGTCATCATAGTAGCCGTACAATGTCCACTCCTGGGCAAGCATGTTGGCAATCGCAGAGCATATCTGAAAGAACTGCTGCTGCCTATCCCCGCCTGCAGTTGCATTTGAGCTATGTTGTTTTGGGTGAATATACCGCCATCTGTCGGTTCCAGTACCTATTGTTACCCTAATATATATGTGTTATTTAGTAAGCCCCTTATCTTTAGGGAGTGCGCGGACGATAGAACAAAACATGGTATAACAAATGATTTTTAGACCTTTCGAGTGTTTAAAACCTTTCCCCACTATATAAAAATTACAATTAATACAATGATGCTTCGATAGAGAGAGATACGTTTTCTATGAAGTTTACGACCCGACAATATATCACCCCTGTGTCCCATCGGGGTAGTCAGACTATGGATCTATACTTGTTTCTCGCATTAGTCCTTTCATACACGCTCGTTTATGCTTTGTACTTCTGTCACGTGAGAATAAGCCGGGCGCAAGGGCCACCGCCCCCGCCTAAGGGCGTTATGTTCGTGACTGACTGAGAATGTTGCTGCCTATCCCCGCCTTAATTTAAAATACGCTGTTTCAGGTTATTATACCGGTTCCATACCAACTGTTGGTCCCGCAACCTTAGTCGCCTCTACACCTGGTGTTGGCAAATGCAGGGAAAATTTCAGAAACTGGCTGTCACATTTAAATTATGAGCAAACTGAAGAGATTTCCGCGCGTTTAGACATCTCTTTTCCTAGATATATGATTTTACCTTCCTCTAAACCAGGTGTCGTAAGAGGCGACTAAGGTACCAGAACCGACAGATAGCGGTATATCCATCCGAGAAAGTGTAGCTCAAATGCACAGGGTGGGGATGGGCAGCAGCATCCCCATCGCGAAAGCTGCGCTCTGCGATTGCTAACGCGCTTGCCTTGTTTCGTAATAATGGGCAAAATACCCTCTTTCTTGGGGAGGCCTAAGTCCAGCAGTGACTTCCAATGGCTGTAATTATATTAAAATATGCATATTAGTACGTATGACTGTATGTGTATATGTATCTGTCAGCGAACCTATAATAAATAAATAAATTTAATAAAATAGCGGTAATTGAATCAAATGGATACAATTTTACTATTTATCCGGACAAATTGATAACAATTGGACAAAATAATTGACTTATCATACTAAAATGTCTTCGATGTTTAAAAACATGGTTATGTTTAGAAATGTACAGTTCAGATAATAAATTACTTACTGAATCCGTTTTCGTTGCTTCAAATTTATGATTAGCATGATTTTATGCCAGCAATTACCGACAAGAGGTAAAACGTTTTTACGGGGGATATACGAAAGGTTGGATGGATGCCAAACCGAAATGAGGTTCGCGGATTTGATTAAACATTTTATCTTACCACAGCCAATATCAGGAAGATAAGAATTTATATATTATAAATTAAGACCACTTTAAGATATAAGGCATTATATTATTTAACATTAATATAATGGGAACGGAAAATAAATGCCAATAAATATTCCATACAAATATCATAAACACAAAAGTTAGTGAAAATTTATGTGCCGATGTATGTTTGTTATTCTTTTGCGCTGGAATTGTTAAACAAATGTGGTTGAAATTTAGCACTGAAATTATTGATAGTCTAGAATAATACATAAACTACTTTTATCTCGGAAACATTTAAAAATGTGTATGTATAACCTGTGTATGTTTGTTACTTTTTCACGCCGGAACGGTTTAGCAGATCTGGATAAAACTTGGCACATGAATTATTGGTAGGCTACAGGATCGTTTTTTTGCAAAAAAAGTTCTCGCGGAATATATCTGCGCTGCTCTAAGGAATCAGCACGTCACCCCCTTATGGGAGTGACATAAACGCGTTCCAGTCCCGAGTAGAAAGCTAGTAATAGATAATACATACTCAATATAAAAACTTTACCTCGTCACTTGGATATTCTAGTGCTAATTCAATAGTATTCAGCCCAACGGAAAATTAGTTAATCTAGTTAGCAAATTACAGATGCAGTAATGGTTTACCTGAAAGCACCGAATAATACGCTCTTTGATGTCACAAGTCTCATTGACAATGACTGTGTATTATGTGTTTGTACCAATTACACATTGCTACTCCATAAAAAGAACAATAAAACTCAAGAACAGAATTCTAATCGCAAGTCTAACAAAGCACACTTTGTCAGACATTCAAATCGAGGAGGCAATTTTGGCTCTTCACCACGTACAGAGAAAAAGTATCAAAATAATATATACTAGAAAATAAAATCTACTTGTCTCAGGTATCACTTGGGACTCGAACTTGCATCTTTTCCGCACCGGGGACTGCAATACCATTGTGCTGCCGAGACCTGAGCAGACATGTCGAATTTTTGTGCAGAGAAATCAGCGCCGCTTCTTCGGTTTAATATTTAAGTGCTTTAGTTTAATTTAGTTTAAATATTAAACTAAAGTTTAAAGCAATCGATAAAGAAAAAAAATAGCTACTTAAATACTTTTAAAGGATTTATGCATTGAAAATGTAGAATTACATTAACAATAATATTTTGTAAAAAAAAATCATACCGGTGGTGTCAGGCGGGACAGATATAATCATAATTCATATGTCATTTCTATGCATATAACCTATAAAAGTATTGGTAAAGTATAGTAAAGTATTGGCATATTAACTAAAGATGTTTGAATGATTTGAATATCCAAGAATAATTATTAAAATATTTTTGTTTTTGTTTTATAGAATATATATGATACTTTACAAGTGGGTCAAAGTCAAAGAACTTTTTTCTCTAAATCTCACGGGAGTAGCACGATTTTTCGAAATGACAGTTCCTAATAATATGTGTGAAGATTTCTAAAAGATTTAGAAGGTTAAGTAGATAAAGCGTTAAGAGATCACAAATAAAAAAATATATACTATAGCATTTAAAGTATTTGTTGGTATTCATTGGAATTCTTCACACACAAACACAGCAATGTGCTTCCACATTGTTTGATTTTTATTGGTATAAATAGGCACCTATTCAGAGGAAAATTGCACAAAGTCTACCTCAGGTTATGTAACTTCCTTATTTCTTTAAATCAACGTAACAGTTCTGATTTCACGGTAGCTATTTGTGGTAATGTTTTTATGAGAACTTTATAAAACGGTTGGGTAAGCGCCAAGTTGGAAAGGGTTTTGGGTATTTGATGAGCCAGTTTATTATGACAGGGTCCAAAAGAAAAAATCTAAAATAAGTCCAAATTTGCTTTTAACAGATTACCAATCGACCTCTATGAATAAGGTATGAATATTATACTTGGACGATAACAAACACTTATGTTGTTCTTTGTATTTGCTGATTTTCCTCACCTGAATCGTCCAATGGTGCAGGATATATTGAATGAGATAACCTAGAGAGTTATAGTAACGTGGACACATAACGTGGTATATGTTCTATAAAAAAGTAAATATGTAAGTAAAATTGGGCAATTTACTGACGCGTATACAATTAAAAAAAGTATTAAATATTTTAACTCACTACCAATTTGATCCTTGTGTATAATATAAGACGTTTTACCAGAGATACTTTTATTATATAACAGAGATTGATTGATAAGTATATATAATTTATTTATCTATTTTTTTTTATTTATTTATTTATATTTATATGTATATATGTCGCAGATATTGCAATAGTAGCGCTACTAGCGGCGGTGAGCAGAAGTAACGAGATGCCAGCGCTCGGTCGGTTGATCTGGACCGTGGTGTGGACCTGGATGTGGATCTGGACCTATAGTGATGTGGATATATTTCAAGTCATTGTGCGACCTAGAGCGACCACGCACATTGTGGAGACCTAGAGAAGGCAGACGGCCATCAAGTAGATCTTACCTTCCTTGTTTAAAGAACAAGCAAAACGTATAGTTGGGTTAGTTATTATTGATATAACCATGCATATTGGAGACCATTTTTTTATAAATCCGCACAACTTCTCACTATTTGTCCTAAACTCATCACCCATCAACATTCAACATCTCATAAATGTTTTAAATCGACCAAACTATATGATAAGTCGATCGAAGCAATTGTATTACGGTTCTCAGATAACAGAAATCACAATACTAATATAATACTCAAACACATAATTAACACCCAGGCACAGAATAAAAACAAATATTCATCATGTTTCTCCTGGTTAGGAATCGATTTTACGGCCTTGGCGTTCAAGATAAGACCCCAAACATCTGAGCCATCGTATCCGTCAAAGCTTATCATGATTTATAAAATATGTCATCTACTTGCTACTTAAAATATCCATTTTGTTGATCCCATGCAGCTTATAGGTACTCACTACCGATGTAGCAAAGTCTTAGCACTAAATTAATCAGTGCACACAAAACTTTCGAGCATAACAAGTCAGGACTGCCGCAAGCATGTGCTGTTTGTTTGCCATAACGGACTGTGCAGTTTACACTCAAACCTTGCGCTTGTTAGGAAACAAACTTAACTGTTAGCTCCACCTATTCCAGCCACCGTTGATGCCACATAACGCTATGTTGACCTCCACCTGTAGCTATATATATCTTCAAAAAATGCTGTTGTTTTATTTAAATATGAGAAGTAAAATTTTAATTATTCATTTGTACATTATACAAATGTTGTCCTGATACGTGACCCGTTGAGTAATTGGCTATTGAGCCATAGAGCTTGATTGTTAATCGATTTAAGAAAACGATGCTGTTTTTCATTTTTTTTTGGCGGGACTAAGATGACCGTCACGCATACGGTTACGCGTGATTGGTATTACCAACCTTGTGAAATTATTAAGTCACCATTCCAAGTAATTTCACTGCCTCACTCACCCTTGAAGAGATAAAATTGAACGGAGCGTAGAACTTCAATACTGAAATAACTCCGTTTCTGCGGAAAGCGTTAAAAAAGAAGGGCTGATTGGATTTTCATATAAAAATACCTGAGTTTTTTTGTGTTGGACCTCACTTGAAAGCTTTGCAGGCGTTTTATTAAAAACGCACGCAAACAATTTTGTCTTCCTCTTCCACTAACCAACTGTGGTAAAATAAAGTTCGTCAATAAAAAATATTACATTTTAGTGTTTGCTTGAAAGTCGTAAACTATGCACTACAAAGTTGTTGTTATACACAAAGTATCATCATATACTATATTATATTATTAAATATTCCATTTTGTCTTTAGCCTCAAATCTGATGATACCAAATTTGTTCTAATTTAATAAAGAGGTAATATTTGGTCGGCAATAGCGAAACCAAAAAAATCTATAACCAATTATAAAATTATTTTACCCATAAAATCAACTTCATTAACAAGTAACATAAGCTAGATATTTTTGATAGCCTGTAAGTGTTAATAAAATTCCACATGTTCATGTGATTTGTGATACTCTATTAATTGCTTTAAATATTACAGAATGTTACAAAAAACTAAGCACCAAGTTATATATTATTCGACTACAGAACCCGAAAAGAGAAAATTAGCAGTCTGTGCGTGAAAACAAAGCCATATGTTTATTAAACACGCGGCCTCTTTTCGGAACAAAGAAAATTTATAATTCTCATTAGAAAGGTGACAACGTTAGGCGTTATGCCAAAACGGGAACGGGTTAATTAGTTTTTAAGGGAATAATTCTAAGGTGTACCAATTAGCCGTTTCGCAGGCGCGTTTAATAAGATATCTTATTACAAATGGGAAAATGTTATTAAAACTCGTAAGCGAGAGATGGGTACTAATGAACACTCTAACCGCATTGTTGTATAAGGCCATAGTTGTTTAATTTCTCTTAAAAACGTGCATATTCATACTATCATTCAGAATGTGTGCGACTTGATCTGAGAACGGATTTTAATGAAAATTGTATTTTTTTTAGACCAGATCGACAAATAAACGTTCAGTTCGAGTATAAGTAAGGGTTACCGAAGTCTATAGACGGTCGTAATATCAGAAGTGATCTAGTAACTTGTAGATATTTTGTCACATTACTCAGTAATTTAACAGTCTGTCTCATCCTTCAAACTGGAAGACAGCAATGCGGACACTGCTATTCGGCGAAAGAAATAGGTGAAAGTGAGTAATTAATACAGACGACCTAATGTGAATTTTCTTGGAATAGATTTTGCGAAATCCCATATAGGTACTTATTAAGAAAAGTCTACACAAACGGCGTCGTGTGCAAAGTAATAGTTCTTCAATGTTTATATTTTAATATTTAACTAACGAGCAGTGGACAAGGGCAGGTTGGTACAATAATGTTGGGTCATGAATTTATCATACACATACATTGTTTTAGATTATAATAAAAAATTTACTAAGTTAACAATAACAAACTACCACATTCACACCCATCACGAAAAGCGAAGTTATATTGTCGGTTTGTTATGTAAATCTATTAAAAAATTAAGTTTGTTACATATCTATACTATAAATTACTGTTTTTTTTATATATAAATCCAACCAGGTTTTATCCTAAAATATTAATTAAAAGTTTAAATTGAGTTGTTGCTTTCAGCGATCTTTATATATAAAATTGTGTGACACGGTGTTTGTCCGGGATGAACTTTAAACTACTACGAACGAACCTGTCTTAATATTTTTTCGCTTAGTGTGTTCAGTCAGAAGCAATTTGGAAAATAGTTTTTTCGTCTTTCGGGTCAGTCTTTTTATTGTATTACATAAAATATAAGGTTAGTTTTTTATTTTTGTAATTTAAAGAATAAAATATAAATAAAGAAATGTTTTGGTCTTCAATCGTTTTAAGTAGTCAATATCGATTGTCGTTGAACTTTTATTAACCAAATTTCAAAAAGCTTCTTTTTGATCAATAAAAAAAATCTCTCTAAATAATCTCAATAAAACAGAATTCAGACACTAAAATTTGTTTAAATTTTTATTTCAACCATCTTTTGTGTTCCAAAGATTTTTAGTCTAGCAAAATTTAAACCATCCCAATGCCTCCCAGCAGCGCCCAAACAAATGCTGGCTGCCTCGGCTAAGTAATGGCCGCATCTGCTGCCACGATTCTTTCCCGCTTGATAATTAGTTTCACTTTTGCGAAGTCTAATTTGTTTAGCTGTTACGAAACTGCGAGGCAGTCCCCTGGCTGTTAGTACTGTTATTTACCTACGGGTCGATAGATGTATTTATCTTAAGGCTAAAGGGTTAAAAAAGGGTGATTTAAATATCATGGCGAAGTTAGTTAATCGTTAATAAGCTCGTTAATTTAGAAATATACCAAAAATAATAAAGGAGGTAAAGAAATTTTAATGTGAGACAAGGCGACGTTTTCTTAGACATTTTAAGCTTAAAAGCTTAATAAATTAGTTTACAATCAAAGTTTTTTAAAATATACAATTTTTACTTATGCTTCAAATTATTAAATAAAAATGTTTCAGCTCTCTAAACAATCAATATTAATAAATAGTATTTAAAAAATTATGATCATCTGATGATAATTAGCAAATAATACATTAAAAATTATCATCATCTAATAATAATTAGCAAATAACATTATTTAAAAAATTATCATCATCCAGTTTTTGCGGCTAGTATGATTACTGGCCGCAGAAAGTCAACTGTTTGACGTTAGCTTCCCCAAAAATTGGAAAATTTGCCTACAATTACCGCGCTAGTCACGTATGGCAATAGATACATACCATAGCATAATTATTAATCTTAAATTTTTATTTAAAGATTATTATTTTATTACTCTTCTTTAGATACCATTCAATTTGTACAGATCCACTAACATAACGAGCAGTTCCTTTAATATGACCAACACTCTTGGGACTTTGGACCTTAGAATTTTTTCTGTATTGTGGAGAGTTAGAGAACGATGTTGCACCAACTTTGCGGTTTTGGGAATTTGGATTGGAAGCATCATCTCATAAGTTCAGATTTGCAAAGGTAATTGGATGTGTGTTCATATTGAGTGAAACAAATTACTTACCGGCGATCAATTTATAAATCAATTTATAAACGTTTGTATTATCCGCCATGCTTCATTTGAGCTACGCTGTGTTGGAGAGAAATTTCAGTATCTCTGTTGGCATTTACGACAACTGGTACATGAGAGGTACTAATTTACTTTACCAATACTCCATAGTATAACATATAAATGAAAACGTGGTGAATATTTAAAATTTGGTTGGTTATTCTCTGCATTCACATTAAAAAAGGTAGCAAAGGAATATTACTAAAAAGCAGTTAACTAAAATTGCTGTGAAACGTCACCACCGACAGGTGGCGGTAGACATATCCAAAACAGCGAAGCACAAATGCGAAGACGGGTGTACGTAGTAGCTTTCCCATCTCGCTATTTAATAGCCTGTAGCTTGGCATTTATGGGGAGAATTATGTCTAGCTATGAATGTTGACCTCCCCTAGTCAACAAATTGTATGATTTGTAATGCTTTGTCCGGTGGCACTGCGACCATTAATTAGTTTCACTTTTGCGGGGCCTAATTTGTTTAGTTGTTAAGGAACCGGGTAATGACCACTGGTACATTTGGGAACACAAGTTTTTCTTAATTTCTAATTGAATTTATGCACTGGCGCGTTGTTTTTAATTTACATATTTTTATTTTAGTGAATTAAACAGAATGTCAAGTAAAAATAAACTCTTTGATAATTTCAGCTATACGAAAAGTCAAAGTCAAATATATTTTTAGACCTCTCATTGGCACTTGCCGTGAGGTACAGGCTGGGTAGAATAGTACCTCCCAATGCACACGGTGTCGTAACAGGCGAATAAGGTAGCACTCCTGTCGCGAAAGCTGCGCTGCGCACCACATTTCTTAAAAGAGGCTTATTTCCAGCAGTGGACTTTCAATGGCTGGCATGATAATGATGATGATAATAGGTACTTTTAAATTTAAAAAAAACAAAAATCTATGTATATAATATATAAAATTTCACATAAATGATCGATGACTCCGCCAACCGGTTTTATAAGTCATTTAAACATTAGGTAATTGAGTTTCCTACTTTATTATAAGTCTGCTGGCACTGGACAGGTTTATAAGGTTTATTAGTAGCACTAAGTTTATTGCAGTTGCATTACGCAAGCCACCAGAAAAGGACCAGAAAAAAACTGAAAATGCTAGAATGACCAAATAGTCCTTTTTTTGAGTTTGTCATTGTCAAGACCAGGTTTGTATCAGATGAATGGAATCGGAAAGTGAGGTTGAAAAATAAATGTAGACCGGAGGCGGACCGATTACCGTTAGATAAACGATACAAGGACCACTTATATACTTATTACAGTAGACCTACATTGAATAAATATATAATATATATTTATAAACTGTAATAATGATGCTTGTAATAACACAAGGATAACGCATTGCAAACCTTGTAATAACTAATACCCAGTAATTGCACGGCCTCTCACACCCTTTAAAACAGAATGCAGAAATTCGAACACTGTTGTTTGATGGTAGAAATAGGTAAGAGTAAGTTCATTCTAGTACATGTAAGGCAAATTTGTATTAGGCCTGCCCCATTTATAAAATGTTTGTCATAATTCAAGTAAAAATAAGCACACATAATTTTAGATGCATAATAAATGGCATGGCATTCATTAGCATAAGTGAACTTTGTATTTCCTTACTGTTTATAATTTTTTTTTCTACATCCGTCGAGGCCTGGCTACCAGTAGCTACCACAGTAGTACAATTATAAGTATAGTTAACTCAAGTCTGTAAGAGTTAAAACCCGGTGTTTTATCTGTATATATAAAAACAGAAGCTAACTGACTGATTGACATTAACGTCCGGTCTAAACTATAAGGATTAGAAACATGAAATTTTGCAATGCCTCTAATAATGTAGGGAAGCAATAAGAAGGAATTTTTGAAAATGCAATCCCTGAAGGGTTAAGACGGGGGGCAAAATGTTGTATAAAACTTTGCTGTTTTTGAAGTTATTATAATATTATTCTATATGAAGGTACTACATTCAAAGTCATGACGTATGTGTACAATATATTTTTGAAATTATCCCTTAAATCGGGTAAAAATTAACTTCAGCGCTTTCTGGGTTATTTTCACCCTTTGCGATTCCTTACCAATTATGCTATTACCTTACAATATTATGTTGTTTTTTTTTAAGGTATTTTACCAGTCATTACCATGTCCTGCAATGTAACATACCGTGGAGTACTGAAGTAGAATAAAACTACCCAAACAGGTAAGTTGTCTTCCGAGGCAATTAAAGCACTGGAACTGACTGATGGCGGTATATCCATTCAAAATATCGTAACTCAAACATAATTGGGTAGGGATAGCCAGCAGCAACTTCTTCGATCGGAAGCTATGCTTTGCGATCGCTATCACGTCTAATGGTAAAGAGTCCTTCTTTCTTTCCTTCTGAGAACTTTTTTCATCGATTCTAAGGCTAATATTATAGAAGTACACAGCAGTCACATTAAAGTATAGCAATATAAAATTCTAGATATTGTTCCTGAACAACCTAGGTTTAATACCCATATAAAAACTAGATATTTCACGTCTATCGAACTTTATTCTTCTATCAAGCAAAGCCATTAATGTGTTATAGATATAACTACTGGAAATTACTACTCTTAATGTCTCCCCACAATTTCCCTCTGCCTTTGTCGGACTGTGCATTTTAGTCACATTTGCCGTGGATTCTCCGCCTCTTAGATAATTAGTTTCACTTTTGTGAAGCCTAATTTGTTTGTTGCCACGAAACAAGGGTAATGGACGCCTGTGGTGGCTTAGTTCTCCAATTACGTTATAATTTGGTTCGTCCACTTTTTTGATAATTAAGCTCGCAAACGTTTTGGCCAACGATTAAGATGAAGTGGAATCTTGACTTGTATTAAATTTGAGTAATTACTCGTTAATCTGTGCCCTTAGTTTTATAATGTGTAATTATTATTTTTTTATCTTTCATACGAAAATTGCGTTAAACGTGGAAAGGTTTTATTTGTTGTTACTGTATTTAATTTGTTAGAGACTTAACTGGCTTTATATAATATATAGAGGGCTTAAATTTATGAAGCCTGGCTGTTACGGTAAGCTGCGGGCATTGACCCAACCGCCCGTTTCATTGGTTGCGAAATAGTTTCAAGATAATCATTTTAGTCACACGCTGTAAAAGGAAAGTTTAATTTAAGAAGCCACTAAAGCAGTTTTCTGTCAAGTATTATATTTTTAAACAATTTGTGAGAAGCACTATATTTATTTATAGTTAAATAATTTCTTATATAAACATAAAAGTATATTGTATATGTATTCAATATATTTCAAATATCTATCTTATGTACACCTCTTGCAACCTTTTAGTTTTATCAACTCTTTTCCATTGTTTTATTGCGATAAGGCTATTGTACTTTGCAATTATTGTACATATTTACATATATTACTATGTCTATGTACAATAAAGAGTTTATTAGTATTATTATCTTTGGAGTGACTGTTCGAGAAACATTGTTCAATTTATAGGTGAATCCCAATATTAATATAAATTATTTAGACATAGACGAAAAGGTACCGATTATTTATTTCTTTTTACCGGTGTTTTAGGTTTTAAATCGTTTTCGCTGATATGATACATATATAAAATATATTTAATTATTGTCTTAGTCCGGAATATGGAAAAACATCGACTGCTTCCTAAAATCATAATCAGTGCAAAAGTCATACTTAAGCCAGGGTTGTTAAAAATAAATTTGAGTAAGATCTCCGCAGAATATGCAAATGCTTGAGGATGTACAAGACACTTTTATCTCGGCAGGAGAGGCTGCCGCGGACTCGGAGCAATTAATTCTTTAAAAAGCGACAGGCGTAAAGAACTTGAGCAGATCGGACACTTATAAAATTACGAGATTATCTCCGTAACGCTTTTGGGAGAGAACTTTTTTTTCTCCTCGCGGCCCTAGTAATTATTATTTGAGTAGGGACTTTTCGGGAATTTCAAGGGAGTGTTGCTGTTAGTTAATTGAATATCAAGTAACGTAGGCCCTAGATTTGTTATTAGAGCCTTTGTGAAGCGTTCGAAATTAAAAAGACGTGGTGCTTGGATTTCTTTTGGTAAAGGGATTTTTTGTGCTCAACTTTGTTTCGAAGAGTCGCTTTTGTTTTACTTATAGCCATGGTTTTAAATTACGTACTTGTTTGGTGATTTTTTTTATTTAAATAGTATTTGTCTGTATTGTAGACTGCCAGCGGAGTAGAATAGTATTCCCTCTGTAACAGGTGACGTAAGAGTCTACTGAGGTACCGGAAACGACAGATGGCGGTATATCCGTCGAAAAAAGCACAGTTCAAATATAATAGGGGATACGCACTGCGAAACTTGAACCACGCCTTTACAGCGCGGAAATTATGGGCAACGATCACTGTTTGTTGGAGAGCCCAGTATTGAGGAGGTTGCAGAGGTACATTTGACTTTTGCTTAAGAGATGATTAATATTTGCTTTGTTGTAATACATAATTGTATTGTGTGCATCAAGAATATTGGTCAGAAAACTACAACACTATAGAGTCCTCCAACCTCATAGACTAGATTTCTAACAGCCTTGAGATCTACCACTTTTTTTTAAATTTAATTAGTCAATCATGATAGCCGGGATTATTGGTAATAATGGGTGTTCCCTAGGGGTTAATTTAAGGACTTTTCAATTTTCTTTTTACAATTACTATATATTTTAAATCAATATTATAAATTTATTAAATATTAGCAGCACCGTTCGGTTTCTCCCATTAAGTTGTAGAACTTTCATTTTATCTTTCACCTCTTTAAGGGATGATTTTTTAAAAAAAAAGTTATTCGTACTTCATGGCTTTTAATGAATAACCTATGTATATACTGAATTTTATTTGATTACTACAAAACGGCAACTTTTTAAGTTTCCAACCCTTATAGTTTAACTGACATAGCAACGCAGGGGGTTGCTATGTAAGTCAGTTAATTTCTCGTTCTATATATACAAAATTTGATTATGAAAATTAAATATATTATGACCTAGCTGTGCCCGCGACTTCGTTCGCGTGGTGGTCGGAAACTCTATCGAGATCATTTGTTGATTGCTTACGTTGGTTTGTTATTGTATAATCGTGAATAAGATTTTTTTTTAAATAATATGTAAAAGAAATAATGTTTTAAAAATAATGGGTCAAAGTACCTCGGCATAAATTATATTTTTACTTTTGTTTAAAATAAAGCACGCTGTATTCAAGCGTTTCGTAAGGAGCCGACCGCGCGTCTAAGCCACGCGGCATGGTACCTCGCAAAGATACACTCGCGAGTGGTAGTGGCAAGCACGGCGGTGGGGCGAGGCCCACCTTCCCCTCACCCGCCGCCGCGCGGCCTGCTTGCACATTATAATGGTAGCAAGGCTTCTTCGACAAATAATGTTATTATGAGTAAATATTGAGATAGACATGAACTGTCACGGATTTTTTTTTATTATTAATATTTTTATATTTAATAATTCTTTCGTACATAATTTTTGAATAGAAAGACCTCAAATGTGAATAATTTTCCCTGTTTTTGCAACATTACTCACTGACGCTTCGCTCCTATTGGTTTCAGCGTAATGTTATATAGCCTAAAGCCTTCCTCTATAAATGGACAATATCCAACAAAAAAAGAATTATTTAAATTGGACCGGTAGATCCTGAGATTAGTGCGTTGAAACAAACAAACAAACAAACTCATCCGCTTTATAATATTAGTATAGATTTAAATAAAGATGTTTCATGATGTGTACCACGTTAAAAAATTGCTGATAAAATAGAAGAAATATTTTATAGCTGCCAACTGAGAAATTGTAAAATCTGTGCCTAATGTGTAATGTGTATGTGCAATTCGCAGTAATTTTTTTTCCGGTCCAATCAGAAGAAATCTGACAAGTGAGTGTCAGGCAACGCGGAACACAGGGTTTCATATTTACCTATCACGATAATGCCGACTAAAATAAGGGCTTTTGTGAGGCTTTTTGTGAAAAAAAAACAAACAACCCTAAAACAAGTTATTACTGTGATCTATAAATACAAATACTTTGAAACTACAATGAACGACATTTTGTCATTCAAAAAAAAATTTCATACTTTCTTTTACATTGCCCTAACTCTGAGAAAAGTAAGCTTAAAACACTTGGTTTGCGGATATTTTCAAACGAATTATAGTAAAATAAATAATAACTTCACTTTTTATTTTTAAGTGTAAAATTATTATTTATTTTATTATAATCTTAGGCGCCGGTTGTACTCGCAGTCAGCCGGTAAGTCTGTCGCAGCTTTCTTCCGGGCTTCCTTTCTCTCCATGAGGGGATTAAAAGTGGTACACGTACCTCCCCGTAAAAAAATATTTTTGTAGTAACACTATAATATATTTATATATATATAAATTTCATAGCACTTTGTCTGTCTAGAATGAACCTTTAAACTATTTAACCGATTTTAATCAATATGTATTCCTATATATCTCTGTGTACAGTTTGGTCCAGCTTGAATGATTGGATAATTTATATCTTTAGTTTATTTTTTCTTAAAAAACAAATACAATTAAGATGGCACAATGTCTGTTGGGCTATCGAGAACAGATAAATCAATAAATGTTATTTTGGATGGGGATTGAACCCAATACCCTTGTTGCATAAGATAGAGGCTCTACTAAATGCGCTTTACACTAACTCTTTATCGGTAAGACTAATGTCATATAAAGTTTTCTCATAGCTGTCTAGTACAAAGAGGCTCAGTCCTAACAGACAGTCGGGAGGATACGGAACTTTGTAACTAAAGAACAGTCATTTGCGACTTCGTTTGTGCCTAACAACTCTGGCCTATTTGTATGTATTCAAAATAATATTGTTTCATCACCTAATTTCACATGAAATCCCATCCAGTAAATATGTGTAAAAAGGAACATATATCCATTAGCATTTATACACTACTAGGATTCTAATATGATATTATAAAAAATACCACGGTTTATTTTTCCAACGGATAAAGAACCCGGCTCAAATAAAAGCTATTGCCTTCTTCAATATGAAAGTTTTCGTATTCAAAGGTAGTTTTATCATATCCTAAGAAAACACGATGGCAATAACTTCAGGGCCCATGACTGTCCGCAGTAGGTGGCTGATCCGAAATGCAAGCGGCCGCGGTCCGAATGTTATTTCATTTTATCCCTTATATTGAAACAGATACCTGTTCCAGTGAAATTTATATGAAACCATTAATCCATCTCTACTACTCTTTCCAGCTAAGCCAGATAGATTTTTTGCTACTTCTATTTTTTATAAATATTCGGAAATAAAGAGTCAAAAATAGCAGTAGCAGATTGGAAATCCAATTTTGGAACAGTCCATTGTCATTTTCAATAACTACGAGTTATTTGTGTGCCGTGCGGTCCCAGTAGTGTAAAATAATAGATCCCCCTGCGACCAAAGTACCGAAATCGGCAATTAGCGGTATATCCTCCCGAAACCTCACATGAGATATACCTTATACAAAGGCTTGTATGATACTATCCAGTAATTTGAGATTTAATGTCTATAGCATTTTAACTCTGAAGTCTTTGACTGCAAAGGATTACATTTCTATAGCATTTTAATTCTGAAGTCTTTGATTTCAAAAAATTAAATGTATCTTACATTATTTCAAACCCCTATTAAAAGAAATTTCGCGAACTTATTTAGGTTTTAGCGAAGAAGAAGTAAATCAACCTATTTCTTTTACACAGAATTTACTATATACATTAAATTCATTAATATAGCCATTACGTATGTTACTGTTTAAATTACACATTGAAATAAATTTAAGAATTGTGGTTAAATAATAACCACCGGGCAATCCTTTATAATATTAGTTGGCTTCAACTACTATTATAAATATTGTAAACTACTATTATAACGGGTTTCTATGTATTCAAATTAAGTGTGTTTGAATACATACTAAAAATAATTCAACTTGCTGAATTTAAACATTATTTTAGAATTATACACGGATGTTTTAAGATATAAATGACCTTTTATTAGTCATAAAACTTAAGAAAAAGATAATTTAGTATATATATTCAATTTTAAACATTAATAATTTAACTTCTACATAATATTAGAATGAACCTTAGTAATAGTAAAAATTCAAGGGTAAAATAACGTAAGCTTAACATTGGCTTTTACACGCCAAAGTCCCCAGACAGAATAATAAAAACTTGGAAAGGCGAAATAAGACAGGCTGTTAACATAAAAAGGTGGGCATTCTCTGAAAATGGAAAAATTCATATTTTTTACGCAATATGTTATAAAACAGGGGACTATTCACGGTAAGATTTTGTCTATACATACCTACTCGTAAATAGCGATATCTATATATTTATATTTAATCAAATATAGGTTTATCATATATTGCTTATTGCATTAAATATCAAATAAATATTTAGTTTGAGAATTTTATTAAGTTAAATATTCAGTAATAAAAATTAACAGCAGAATCGCTGGTACAACACTATTTAAACCATTACTAACACTAAGACGCTATCAATAAATAATAATAAATATATAAACTCACAAAACATCTCATATGTTGATCCAACTAATCTTAAATCGTAAATATAATACTCAGACACATATGAATAACACCCAGACACAGAATAAATACAAATAATTATAGCATATAAATATTTGTTCTGGGTTGGAATTGAACCCACGACCTTTAGAATACTAGATAGAATCACTAACATGTATGCCATTTGGCCTGTCACCATATTAGCCAGTGTTAACACAATTGTGTGCCAGTGTTAAAATAACACATGTCGGGGGGTTCATTGTTTACAATAATCATGCAGGACAGACGTCCTGGCCAACATCATCAATTATCTCCACCTCGAATAATAAATGTAAAAAGTTAAAAAAAACCGCATTTTCAAACTTTATCTTATACATTAATAAAACTGTAGATTTTTTTAATTATAATAGCGTTTCTACAATAAACTTCCTAGAGCACAATCGTTTTCGATCTTAGAAATGGTGTTCAGTTAGACGTTATAGCTTCTAGACGCATTGTTCCCAACATGCAGGTATATAACAATATGTATGCATTTTCGGCTACCCCGTACTATCCTTGGACGTTACCAGAGAAATTCTCAATTAATATCAGAGGTAGTTACGGCGTGCAAAGCTCCTGTGGTTGTGCATTGTGTATCTAAGGGGACTTTGGAAATCTAAGGTATTACGTTGCCGTCGGAATCTAATATTTTGATCAAAATTGTATTATAGGTACTGTACTGTGTTTTCTATTACAATTTGCAGCGTGATAATCAATTATAGTGTAATTTAAAGTAATTAAAATTGAAATGACTTATTTTGAAAGGCGTTACTGTTTAGATTCTTTGTAATTCTTTAGAGTATCTACTTTAGTAAGGCGATGAAGGAATATTCCTATAATTAACCTGCTACGCACTACTAATTATGAATTACCTGGTATCGGCAGTCTAAAGTAGGCCTACTTCTCTACATCCTTCGTCGTAAACCTTGTCATGTTAGAGGACACGCTCGATAGTATCACATCTTTGAACGCCTCCCTCTCTGGCACTCTCACTCATAACGCACATGTCGTTGGGCTGTACACTGCGTTCGCCGACAAATGCATACAGTCACTCTACGTCCCTCTTTTCGCGTAAATTCAATCCCCAACGACTGCGACCCGAGCCTCATCGTTGCCGATCCCGCTCAGATCCCGTGAGCCTTGCTGAACGCACTGTCGTCGCCGCGGGGAACACAGGTAAATGATCTCGCTCACTAATGAGCGGCTCCGCTCTCTTGTTTGTATATATTATAATTGCCGTAAAAAGTCCGCTACTGTATATCCAGCAAAGAAGTCTACCTAAGAAAGGGGGCATTCGCCTATAATTGCCACGCCGAGCAAGCGTGGTGGCAAAGGCAGAGCATGGCTCCTTAACGGGAATGTTTCGGGCCTCTACCCGCTCTGTTGTTATAGCGCCATCAGTTGTTTCTGATCGCCTGTTACGACACCTGGTACAGGGGAGGTACTCTGACAGTACCACAGAATCATTTATTATATACACTATTATTTTGACCAATATGTACATGAATATTCAATTTAAGAATATTTTGATGTCAGCAACTGTTGCATTATAAAACCATTTATATAAAACAGCACAAAGAAATATAGCTACAACAGAAAGCTGTCGCCCAGTCCGTAGGCGTCTTTAATACGGGTGTAAAAAGGTTAACATACAAAAGTGTGAAATTACACACCTCGCACGTATTACAGAACCGCGTTACACAAATGGACACATGAGAGTAATATTATTTAAGGACCCCTTGGTAATATTAGACGCGCTATTCGAATTTCAAAATTCATAGTCAAGTTTAAATTAGTGCGTATTTTTCTTTTGTTTTAAAGAATCAATACTGTTCGAATGTGCCAAATAATTCACCATGCTGACGTTACATGGCACACAACTGGCTAAGTGGAAACGTTAAATACATTGATTATATTCTCATTATATGACCCGAATAAATTAAATAATTTTTGAATTAAATAATTTTCACACAGGGCATTGTTGAAAATTGTTAAAAACCTCATATTTATCATATGGATTGAATAAAAGGCTTCTCTTTTGACTTTGCGAAAGTACGATTCAATATAATTTACTAGTTCAATGAAAATCATAATCAACTCCAGTAGCTGTACATAAATCCCTTTTATTTGCGTTTGCCTTAGTTTGTTGACTAGATAAATAATAAAATCTAATTGAACGTTTGTCGGCAAGGCTATGCCGATAACCGCATACGGTTGCGGCTATCACTCAAATTCTCCGTAATTGCGCATCTGACCAACAGAAGCGTTACAAACGCAAATTATAATTTTCCATTTTGTAATAGCTGTTTTGTTTTGTTAATTGATGTTATCTAGTTATTGTTACGGTTTTGTTTTAATTGTTCCGAATATTATTATGGAATAAACATGATTGGTTACGAAAGATACATACATTTTCATTTTAGTGTTTACATATGTTTAGGCTAGTAAGCTTTAATAACTTGCAGGTCGAAATTTAGCTGAGAATTTCCTCAAGTATGATCAGTACCTGACAAAAATTATTGTTTTTATTTTTGAGATATATAGGTAGTTTAAATTTCTATTTTTATTCGGCAAAGACGTATTTAAAAATTGTGACAGTCCTATTCCGTGTCGCAGGGATACTTTATCTGGACTTTCCTTAGTTGAACCGACGCGTTTATTGGTATTGTTTTTTTGGCATCATACCGATACACGAGCTGACTAAAACCTCAGGATCATGTTGGAAACAGGCCGCATATAACTGGTCCTATTAGAGATTACTTGGGGAGTCTTATGACCCTCAGTCGATGTCTTTTGGCTGATAAGATGATGCGTATCCATGCTTGAAATTTCCAAACCTGAAATGATCTTGCGTAATTGTTTAAAAATCTTTTTCAGATACATTACCGCATTTGAGATCGTAATAATCGTGACAGAGACAGCATTTTAAAAGAAAAAAATGTCTTGCCTGCACTGTATTACGACATCCAGCACAAAACAATTGAATTACGCATGATACAATTAGCAGCATGTACTATAACAATTTTGAACGTATCGTGGTAGCGGCTATGGTGTTTTAACTAGAACGACAATAGATCTAGTACTGTAATTTCGACTGCGCTACGCATGATATCCGTAGTCGAACGGCAAAGAAGCTGCCATTCCAGTCAAAGGTCAAGAAATCGAATCCCAGCAACTGCAATTTTTTTTAATTTATTTCTTGTTATCTGCAGCAACGGCACCGATTCTTGATGTTGGTAACGGTGAAGTAGGAACTCGAAATAGTTATATTAAAAAAATATTTATTGTTAGCTAACACGACCCCTTTCAGCTTAAGCCTATGTCGCTAAACTATGTCTAATAGTGAACGTTAAACGAATGATAATGATGATCTAGTAATTACAGTAATCGCAGAACTCTATGTTCATGCATAAACATCTTAAGCTGGCTCCCCATTCATATATTTTAAATTATAAGAATTCAGAGCTATACCTTGTACTTAAATGCTATTTCAAAAACCACATATTATGAATAAGTTTTCAACTAAAGATTATGAATTTTCTATATGTTGAGGTACCATAATCGTGTTCGTCTGAGCTAACAAACCCACAACATTAAATGTTATTAGAATAAGTAGGTACAGTAGTGATGAACGGACATTTTATTTTACCGTGTTTATTTTTGCTTGATATTAGAATATAACTCTTTGAAATAAATTACGCGTATAGCTCCCACTAGTTTAGACTAAACTAATATCATGTAGTAATTTTGGATGAGGGTCCAATGAACGCAGCAACGCCGTATAATATATCATGTTAGCTGACCTTTGGGATTATACATTGGGAGGAGATAGGCAATGAACATAAAGCTGAAATGGCCTCAGTTCAGATATAGATTAGTAAATATTAGGTAGTTGAGATTCAAAAATTTTAACCAGATTTCTTTTACTCAAGTATGCCTATGTTTTTGTAGACATACGTAATGTTTTTATGTTCATACTAACTGTGTGTAGTATTTATATTAATGAAATTATCTTACTAATTTTTGTCAGTAAGATAAAATGATATTTTTTTTATTGTTATCCAACTAGATTAGTTACTCCAAAAATATTTAAAACGAATTTCAAAAATTTTATTAGTTCTCCAGTAGTGGGGTATAAATAGGGTACTAAAGTACGTTTTCCTGTACTAGGTCTCGTATGGTACCGGCACCAATATCTATTGCAAATAAATTAAAGGGCAGAAATGGGCAGCAGCATTCCCGCCACCGGCTTACGCTCTGCGATTACCACCACGTCTGTCAAGTGCGGCAATTATGGGTAAAATTAAGTAGGTAGGCAGTAGCTTACCCTTCACAAAAGCTGCACTCTGCGATTGCCAACACGCTGGCCGAGCACGGCAATAATGGGCAACATACCCCCTTTCTTGGGGAGGCCTATGTCCAACTGGACTTGGACTTTTAATAGCTAGTATGATGACGATGATGCTAATGCGTATTCATGCCTTTAGTCGGTTAATTGCACAGTATACACCGATCGGCGTTTAATACAAAATGTTGCTGATGCCAAAATAAACATGCAGGTTGGATTAATAACGTTATTGGATTTATCAGATTGCCATGTACTCGTGTTAATTGAATGGTATTATTTGACACTTTATATTCAAGCTTGTGATATTTAGTACTGCTGAAAAAGTAAGCAACTACACTAAACGTCAACCAGCAGTGTTCATATTTCTGTGTTCCGATTTGAAGGGAAGAGAGATGGCAGAGAGAGGGTAATGTGATAAAGTATCTTTAAGTCACGAGGTTGGCCACGCGTTAACGATATTCTTGTGACAATACAAGCGTCTGTGGACTAGTACGTAGATCCCATGCTTGTATGTCGAATTAATCATATAAAAAAAAACTTGGAAGCTAATGAGAGTTAATAAGTTATGTACCTAACATGACAGTAGTTTTATACAATCTCGTGTTCACAAAAAAAGATCTAAAAAGCAACAAAATTTGTTGTACACTTTTGATGTATATAACTAAATGATAGAGATTCTATCTTTTGTACCAAGAATCGTTGGTTCAATTCTTAACGAGGACTAATTTTTGTTTGTCAAAATATATATTTGAAATTCCTCTGTTGTCTGATGTCCGTACCACAAGTGCTTTAAGCTACTCATCTCGGATTCCGAAGTGCCGTGAGGCATCGGAGAGTAGAATAGTACCTTCCCCTATAGTAGGTGTCGTAAGAGGCCTCAAGTACCAGAACTGAACGAACATTACAGCTCAATTGAGCTAATATGGCGGGGATGGGCAGCAGCATCTCCGCCATGAAAGCTGCGCTCTGCATTTGACAACACGCTTGCCTAGCGTCGCAATTATGGGCAATGTAACCCCTTTTTTGGAGAGGCCTAAGTCCAGCAGTGGACTTTTGATGGCTGGTATAACGATGATTTAGGATTTAGTTCAATGTATAGTATTTTGCGTAAATTAAATGGAATCTTTTAATTACTAACAACGATATAACAAATACAATATAAAAATGTACTTTAGCTATTTATGATACATATAGTCTGATGTTGAAGCTATATACTCGCATAGTCATTTTTGATTCAGTAGTATGACCTATATTTGAGAATAGCTTTTAATTTGTTTCAATTCTGTTCGATTGTTTCGATAGTTGTCGAATAATATATAAATGACAATTTTACAACACCGATACAAGCGGTATTGATGATGCACAAATGCAATCATTAGTAGTGACCGCAACGAGGTACCACTTAGTTCTAGGCTCTTGACTAGTGAATTGGAGCGGTGGTATTAAATGGGTTTTTGTGCCACCAGCAAATAAAAAAAATATATTTGAAAAGACTTCGGCACACATTCTAGTAACCTAAAATTGTATCTGTATTTAGTATAGTTGAAAGTAAAAATTTTGTTGTTTGATATGATGTTGTATACTAATAATATAAATAATACATTAACACAACATTTCATACATTGAACTAATTCCAAAATAAGTCGCTTAAAGTTGTGTTTGCGCTTGTGTTACGGATATCAGACCGTTGTCTGATATCCTTATTTTTTCTAACCGATTTTGATAAGACTTTCATTGGCAGATAGCTATTAAACTAAGGAAGAACTTTAACTATAAAACATCACGATACGACTAAAAGAAGCAGAGCATCAATCAGAAATATGGCAAAAACGGGCAAAAAATTTAAAATGCTGCTTAAAATCACTATTTCATGCGGATGAAGTCGCGAGCACGGCTAGCATTATTCATATAAATGTCAGTCCTAGGTAGGGATTGACCTCACGGTCTTTGGCGCTTGGAATGGGAACACTATTAAATGCGCCATCGGCCCGTGTCAGCCATAGTGACGTCTTTATATATTTACCTGATAAAGTGAACAAAGTTAAACGTCAGATAATGTTCATTTATTATTTATGCATATAAACTACTCACTTGTGGATGGGCGAAATAAATAATTACAATCAAATAAATAAATTAAACGTATCCCCAAATGGCTTTAATGAAATGAAACGTGAGTAGTTATGCAATATTACCATATTCAGCCACACTCGGCTGCGGTCACAGTTTATTTACCATAACAGTGCAACCACGGGCCGGCTGTCATTTGTAAAATCGATCAGTCGCACGTGCATCAAATATACGTAGGCTGTTGCCACCACATAATATGAATAATAAAATCAGCTTCAAGCACAATAAAATACGACTTATTCCTTTTTTTCATTAACAAGACCTAAAGGATGGCAAAAGATATTTATCCAAATGTTTTAACTATATATCCCCTTTATTCACCTGCAATATTTTATCATCATAGTTGTTAGAAGTCCACTGTATAATACATAGGACTCCCCAAGAAAGGGGGAACTTCGCTCATTATTGCCGCGCTGGGCAAGCGTGTTGGCAATCGTGGAGCGTAGCTTTCGCGACGGGAATGCTGCTGCCCAACCTCATCTCATGCATTTTAGCCACACTGTCTCGGATGGATATACCGCCATCTGTCAGTACTGGTACCTCAGTCACCTCTTACGATACCTGGTACATAGGGAGATACTATTCTACTATATAACTAAAATATACTAAAAACTTTACGAGTATCAATTGCATAGTACGGTACACTATGTTTATTCTATTGTTATAAATAAATTAGTAGTCATCACATCTAATCATCATATAATTTTGTAATACATATATCTATCATATTATCTTGTAATATATGTATCATATTATCTTGTAATATATCTATCATATTATCTTGTAATATATCTGTCATATTATCTTGTAATATATCTATCATATTATCTTGTAATATATCTATCATATTATCTTGTAATATATTCGTCACAAGGTTGCCTGGAAGATATCGCCCTTAGCGATAAAGTAGCCTAATGTATTAAAACTTGTTAGTTTCTATTCTTTCTAATTATGTATTATTTTTGGACAATAAAGGGTACTATATAAAAACGAGTTTAATATAAAAACAATAGCTGTGCCCGTGACTTCGTCCGCGTGCAGTAGTTTCTTTATGCACCATACCTTTTTACTTTATTTTATATAAAATTTTAATATATATCTATTTATATATACAAATCAATCGCCTAAATAATAAGTTTTAAGCTTCTGGCTCTTTTCACGATAGCGATATTTCTATACAACTTTTCTCTCATCCCCAACTTTTACGTCGAATGAAAAAGTAGCCTATGTTCTTGCTAAGGCCTTAGACGATATGTGTACCAAATTTATTTAAACAGGCTCAATAGTAAGGCGTGTTGGCGTAACAGACAGACAGATAGAGTTAATTTCGGATTTTTAAGGATCGCTATAATTTTACGCACCTGCCTAATATATTATAAATGCTCGCGTGGCACGCGGTACACTCATTTGTTATACTGTGGAATTTTCTGGAATATTCACCAAAAGCGAGGGATTTGTTTTATCGAAATGAAACACTTTTAACGAATATGACAGTTGGTAGGTCTGATAGCGCAGATGGTAGTGATTATGTCTTGTGCACCAGGGGTCGTGGGTTCGATTTCCACCCAGAGCAAATATTTATATGACGATATTTGTTTTTGTTCTGTGTCTGGGTGTTAAAGATAATTAGTATACTAATAAGCTTTATAATATTTTATAATCAAATTAATATTTTGTAATCAAAATATTATATAATCAAATTTGTTTCTAAATTTAAGTATTTGAAAATGTCTATAAACATGGAATATTATTTTGTAACGAAATAAATATGGTAATGATAATATTAATATATTCACACTACATATCGTACATTGACCTGATTCCGATATAAGGCGCTTAAAGCACTTGTGTTACGGACATCAGACAACAAAAACAAATATCGTCATATAAATATTTGCTCTGGGTGGAAATCGAACCCACGACCCTTGGTGCACAAGATAGGATCACTACCATCTGCGCTATCGGACCTACCAACTGTCATATTCGTTAAGTGTTTCATTTCGATAAAACAAATCCCTCAGTCAAACGGTCTTGATCATCAATAAATCATTTCTGATAATTAAAATCTGATTACGTTAATAAGATTCAGAGAAACGGTTGAAATATTCTGCAAGTTTAATTTTTAATAACCGTATAATGTTCGCCTTCTTATTTATCTATTTAAAAATATTAAATAAATAAAAAAAATCAATAAATCTAAATAACTACGATTTACTTGCAGAGTAGATTAGTACCTCCCTCTTTCAATGGCTGATATAATGATGATGAAAAATAAATTCGTAAAGCAAGAAATAGAAGTTAAAGTTATTTCAAACGATTCGATTTTCCTTTAAACGTGTAAACTTTCCAAAATACAACGTAGGTAACATTTCCAAACAATATGTTATTTAGCTCCCGCTGGATTGTAACATATAACACAAGTATTTAAAGCTTGAAATGTCAGAGTTGCAAGTAGAAAACATTTCCTTTGAAGCAACGCAGGTGACCGCACAACTCTGTGGTAATTTCTCAAATTTTCCATTACTGGTTGTGGCTAACCGACAAACAATATCCTTTGTTCGGAGTTGCAAATAAACACGTGTGATATATTTGGCAACAGTTTTCGTGTTTGTAGTTTTGTTAGAGTTTGACTGCTTAAACATTTTAACGGTATTTTAGAAACCAGATGTTTTTTTTTTATTTATTGAAAAATCAACATATGACGAACTTTATGCTAAGTGGCGTTGTCGACCAATCAAACATCTCGCAAAACAGGAAAGGGACACAATTTTGATTTTTGTTCATTTGTCTGAATAGTTAAAATGAACGAGTCATGATGATACTTTCTTAACATTAGCTCCAGTTTTATTTATATACATGTTTGTCTGTAAATAACTAGTTATCTGTTTAATCATGAAGACCTTTCATAGGCCTTGTGATACCGTTGATATGTTTTATAGCTTCTTTTTTATAAGACTTGGTCGACGAACTAGTGTACAAACCGCGTGATTAAGTAAGTAACCATAACAGCAGCTTATAATCGCTCGTAATATCACAAGGATATCACTATCGAAATGCCAACCTTGTAACTTGACGGTTTTATATCACATTTACCAGCAATTTTACTGCCGCTCTCACCCTTCAAACTGGAATATAGCAACGCGAACACTGCTTTCTAGCTGCTTTGACGGTCGAAACAGGTGAGAGTGAGGAACTTATACAGACGACCTTTTATATGAGGTCCACCTCAAATAAACTATTGGTCATTCAAATACTAAATGAATTAATAGTTTTGTATACACTTCGTTTCGTTTTCAGATTCGTTTACCGGAAATATTTGTGTTTACATTTTAAAAGCCTCTGCACTATTTTCTTAGTGAAAAATAAAAAGTTAATGAAAAATGTTTATTCTTATATATTAAAATAAACATAAACATGATATTAAGCGACATCCTAATAATTACAAAGACGTGAAGGTTTTTCTGCCACATGAAAAAAAACACATCTTATTCTATTATATTTTCTTGAATACACGGCTCCCGATATAAAGGATTCTGGGAAACCCGAGTTTGATTAAAAATGTAGTTCAGGCAAATATATTTTACCTTTCTCATTAAAATATTTAAATATATAACAAGAAGAAAGCAAATAATATTCGTATGCACAACAAATTTGCTTACCGCAAATATTTGTTTTTACATTTTAAAAGCCTCTGCACTATTTTCATTAACTTTTGTCATCCTATATAATTGTAACTAAATAATTATAAAGACGTGAAGGTTTTTCTGCCACATTAAAAAAAGAACACATCTTATTCTATTATATTTTCTTGAATACACGGCTTCCTATGTGGATGGTGGAAGGATTCTAGGAAGCGTGGGGAGCGTTTGATTAAATATATAGCTCAGGCAAATATATTTTACCTTTCTCATTAAAATATTTATATATAAGGAGGAGCAAGTAAGAAATATTCCAACTTCATTAACCCAGTTCAGTAGTGCAACGATAATACGTAAGATAAATTCGCCTTTTGACAGACAGACACACAGAGTCACACTCCAGCAGTGACAGATGTCCCCTTTATGAACATTCCTCAGGGACTCCCGTGATATATCGTTATCGCGAATCTCTGCGTGTTACAAAGCTGTATATCTGATATTGCGGGTGGCCGTCTAAGCTGTATCTTTGTGAGTTATTATATTCGGTTCTGGCATGGCGTTAAGAAAAATGTACTCTTCCTTTCCCATTCAATGCTATAGTCAAAATTTACGTACTTTTTTGCAAGCTGACTTTCAGTCCGCGACTTTACGAGGACTTAATCGCACCCCTGAGGAACTCTTGTTATTTAGAGTAAAGTTCTATGTGATTCCAAACAGCTAACCTGTGCAAAAAATTGTGCTGTTTGCTCAAAAACAATAAAAAAGTCTTGCAGAAACAGGTTTTAGGCCTTGTCTTACAATAGACTATAAATAATATCTGTGCCAAATGTTGCTTTGTTAGCGCCGACGTCAGTTAGTATTTTATGAGCGCCTACTACTATATAGGTGGTGTTAGTAGAACCTTTATTGCCAGTTTTTCTTACTTGTTCATTTCTGTTGTGTCGCGTAATGGATCTGCAGTAAACTTTGTTTTAAGACCCGTCTGGTGCCGGCAAACTAGTTTAAAGTGGGCTTAATGAATCTCTCTATGTGTTAGGTAACTTTTATGATCCCTTGAGTCATCAAGGTCGTCTGTATTATATTTAAACCATTTTCATTAGAAATATTAATGATTTTTTTATTACTTATTTTGTACTTGAATAAAGTATATTGACTTCGATTTTGTCATCCAGATTAATTAGTATCTCTGGCGTGAAAGAATGATAAACATACATATTCACAAACATTCTCATTTACAATATAAGTAAGGATAATGTAGTATTGTGTCTATCTTATACCGGATCTTTCATAGGTTAACTGGAATGGAATTTTAACTTTATGATATATTATGAAATCAGCTAACAAGTTAATAATAAACGTAACCGCAGCCTATAGACAAATCATGTCATCACAGATATTATTAGCATGTTGCCAACCCTGTAATCTGAAGATACTATGTCAAATTTACCCAGTAACTTTACTGCCTGTCTCACCCTTCAAACCTAAACACTGGTATTTGACGTTAGAAATAGATGATAGTGAGGTACCAACGCAGACCACCGTTGTAAATAGACTAATGTCAAGTATTTTTTTATTTACATGTTTACATATGACAGTTTACATACTGTATCAGAGACAACAAAGTGGTCCTATAAGGGTTTCTAAAAACTACTAAGTCATATAATGTGTGCGGAAATAACAAGTTTTCGCAGATGAAATCGTGGGCTCTAGCTAGTTGAGATCGAATACAATTCTTCATCATTATATCAGCCATTGGTCCAATGCTGGACATAAACCTCCCCAGGAAAGGAATTTTGCTTTTTGCGATCACATTGCCGCGATGGGCAAGTGTGTTGGCAATCGTAGCTTCGTGTCGAGGATGCTGCTCCCCATTTTCAACCCTTGGATTTGAGCTACACTGTAGTATCTTAGTAGCCTCTTATGACATTTGGTACAGAGGGAGGTACTATTCTACTCTTTCGGTACCACACGGCTGATACAATTACTACACACTTATGAGTTGTCATATTAAAGCATTTATTTATTGCAATAGCAAGTAAACTTTTGAAAAAAAAATCTGTAAATAAATTATACATTTTCAGGGGAGATTTACGAGTATTCACTCGCTATGAATCAAAGTTAATTTATTTTCATTTGATATCACGCAACCGTACATTTTATATGTTTTTCATACCAAATATCACGTACACATAAAAAGGTCGCATTTTGTGTCATTATAAAATTATATTCCAAAAAGGTTGGCAATGTAAAACGAATGGCCTCGCGTCAATCAGCGTACTGATTTAGGGGTGGATTTCATTTTGCGAATGAACGAAATTAGTTTATTGTAATTTGTATTTCGGCAGCGACCGCGTTCATTTTTTGTAAACATACGTAGAAAAGATGGCAACTTTCTCTTTCCATTTTTAAATTCAAAATGAAGAACAATAGGAACGCCTCTGAAGTTTGTTGACTACAAAAAAAAGTAAACAAACAAACCCTACATATAATAAACAAATTGTGTATTATATGTAGGGTATGTTCCGATATGCCAGTGAAAACACTGTAATGTGTGACGTCAATTTTGTAAATTACGAGGTGGTTCCTTTATAGTTAGCTACTAGTTTTATTACTGTCTACAAAGGATCACAATGTTTTGGTGCTGTTCTTTTATGAAATTAATTATAAATATACATGTTATTAATAAGAAAAAGTATAGTTTAAATGTTAATTTAAACTTTTTTATATTTAAAAGATATTTAAACATTCAACAATGAATTAATTTAAACAGAGTTCATTGTCAATTGAATTATTTATACGATAAAAGGAAATATTAGTTTCACATGTTTGTTTTTTAACGGCCGGTATCGTTATATATATATATATACATTGGCTTACCATCCACATCATTTCGATGGATGGCGCACATTCCTTACTGGATTTAATTGCCATTTCTTAAGCCCTTAGACTTTTGGATGAAGCTCGCTGCAGTATATTCTCAGACGAATTAGGGATATTTTTGAGCAGAGTCCATTACTTAATTAAAGGCTGACTACGCTTATATTTCTTATAATATTGCAGGCGTCTATAAGCGATGTTGATCACTTACTATCAGGTGATGCCTTTCTCATAAAAAATCTGTTCTGTTTGCATGATTAAGAAATAAAAAACATCCAACATTTTGTTTTTATAATATTATAAAGATGTATTTATATGGACTGTAACAAATATTTTACTGTAATATATTTCGTACTCTAATATCATGAATACTTACTTCTCAATTTAGATTGAAATTTATTTTGATTTATTGATGAACTGAATTTAATGAAATGCGAATAAAAGTTATACACATAAATAAAACCGAAAGCCTTTACCAAGAAATCACTTTCAAACATATCTACCCAAAATCCCGCTGCGTCCTCAAACAGAATTGGCACCCGCATATCCCGGATCGAGCCGATCTGTCAGCACAATTTGCGCGTTTGTATTTTTCCAAGCACCCGTGCGCAGAATTACCCTCATTTGTATGTTGGATATTGACGTTTTGTTAAGTCTCAGCGTCCGTTCGTTAACATGCCTCTTTTTGTATTTTAACAGCGAAGTAAAAAACAGAACTTATCAAAAACGTGCAAAAAAACTGACGATATTTGCCATTCGAAACTATAAATTGCTTTTCTTCATTGGACTTCATTTTGTCCTTTTTTTATTCTTATTCTTCTTTCACGTGTGTAGGCTTTTGTTGGTTTATTTATAATCACCTCCTTTAATATCAATATATATTTGTGTATTAAATATCTTATAATATACTGGCTGCAGAATTCTTATCACAAAGCTACCCTCTATATATGCCACCACACTTATCCAGCACAGCAATTGTGGGAAAATTCCCGCCTTCTTTTGGGAGGCCTGTATTCATCAGTGGACGTTCTACGACTATTATACTGATAAGGACTTCAATTCCATTCAAGAGGATTCAATATAAAAGAAATTGCGACTACACTAAATACTTATTATATTAGACTGTTATTTATTTCTACCGCTTGATGTGAAATTGATGTTATAATGTTTTATAATTTGACAACTTTGATGCTGCAGTCAAGAACGTACTCGTACACGTTATTAAAATCACGTAATAACTGACAAATAGAAACTAAAATTGCTGAAGCAATTTTAGTTTTCCATCTGGTAGTGTAGAATCTTGTCTTGTGTGTAGAATCTTGTGTCAATGAAATGAAATGAAACAACGACCATTGCGGTCGTTGTTTCATTTCATTCACCCAGGACAAATATTTATATGTTGATAATTGTGTTTGATCTGTGTCTGGGCGTCAAATATTTTAAAAATACGTATTTAAGTAGTATAATTATGATTTCTCTTCTATCTGATGTCCATAACACAAGTTTTTTTAGCGATTTATCACGGATGTTGAGCTATTCAAAAAAATATCTAGTTTCCCTTCCTTGGGATATTTAATAGAGGAAGATCTCATACAAAGGACGTCTGCATTGGTACCTCACTCTCGCTTACTTCTACCGACAAATATGTGATTGTGATTGCTATATAATGGGAAATAATAATAATAATCTTCAAGTCACAATATTAACAACGTACTAGTAATATCCTTAGAGATAATTCGAGCGTCTACAGGCTGCGGTGATTTTACTACGCTAAATATATAATTGTTTGTCGACTTAGTCATAAAAAATCAGTATCTCCAACTTCAAAAGGTTTTGTGGTGTGCTGGTTTAGGTCATAGGAAGCGTGAAGCTAAGTTTTTAATCTGCCAAACTGGGCAGTGTTCCAATCCTATTGTACCGAGCAAGCCCTCAACATATGCCAGCTCTTAGTTTACGAGCCACATTAATTTCTAACATTCTCCGCTATACTAGAATACTACGACAATTTTAAGTACCTTTTTTTTATGGAAATACCTAAATTTGAATTAATTCGTGTGAAAGGCTATTAATACTTTCCCACTTACATTGGATTTATTTTACTTTTATCGATACTCGTTTATATTATTACATTTTAAAACGCTGGTTCTTATTCCTATCTTCTAATGAAATATCTTAAAGCGAATACATATACAGCGAATTCTTTACAGCGAACTTTATTATATATTTAATAATACACGTGAACAACAGCACGTGAAAGTCGAACTAACTAACCAAAATCGGACTAATTGTTTCGGAGACATGACTAGAATAACATACAAAACTTCTAAATATAGGTTCTTTTATGTTCTGTTTATTCAGTTTAATAGTGTTAAATAATTTATACAACTTTAAATTCAGTGTAAACAGAGAAATATCAGCCACTTTCACTCAATTTATTAAATTCTAAAATAATTGCATAGCTAGAAACATTAAAAAAAATTTAAGTAAGACTTAAGATCTATTAAGTTTGCTACCATAATATCTATGTAGAAGGTTTGAGCTAGTTTAAGGCTTATATTACTAGGTTGAAATTTTTTTATTACAACAATTCGGCAAACATTATATTCCGCGTAAGTGTCACCGCAGTCTAAAGAAAGTCGTAACGCTTTTATACTATAATATAATTACCATCATGAACCAAATGCTTTGAAGGAAAAGGTTTGTTTTTAAACTTGTTGATTACAAAACAAGTTATCACATTTTTAAATTTAGCCATTTTATTTTAGGTTATTGTTGTAACGTATTTATTACTATAACTACACCAGCCTGAGATAATTATGTCTAAAAACCAATTGTTTATTAATTTTAAGATTAAATGATTAAAGGTTGGTTCATTAATTTTTGTTTAAAATGATTGAAATTTATAAAACACGAGTTTTTAACGGTTATGTTTATGGCCTGGGAATTTATACCGCAGTTTAAACCGTACCTATACCAATAACGCTATAGGACCGATTCGGGTCTTGCCAGCCCGCCGGCATCTACCGCGGCATGCTCGCTTCGCTCGCTCGGCTTGTGCGTTGTGGTTCTCAGTTCACAGTTCTGACCAAACCTAAATTAATATATATATAAATAGGACTGATTCGTTTCTGGAATTTCACTTTGAATTTTAAAGCAAAATTCCCTAAAAAAGTGGTTATTTGAAAGCTAATACTAAACTTGATTAATTGAAATGTGTGTATGTAAATATGTATTGAACTGCTTGTACTTTGGTACTTTTATTGTTATATATTATACATGTTATGTAAAATAACTAAAACTATAAAAGTTACGCAAAATTTATGTATACTTATAATACTAATTATTATAAATAAAAAGAAATATAAACAAAATAAGTATAATTTTGAAGAATATTATAATTTATTTTGTTTTCCTATTAACAAAATAGATTATAATAGATTTTTATTGCTGCTATTAATATTATGAAGTTAAATGCTTCGGAATTATACGCATTATAGACTGATTTGGACATTTTCCGAGTTCCAATTATTATCAGAGTTAAAAATTTTGTTAAAATTTGGCGAACCACACGGCTCAAATAAATAATAATAAAAATAAATAAATTGAAAAAAAACTTCTTTTTTTCAGATTTCCTCAGCCCTATATCTTTTGAATCAAACTTTTCTTTTTCATTTACGCTACCTACAAATTCAAATGAAACCACAATGATTTATTCTCTCAAGGACAATTAAATTTCAGCTTTTAAAATTTCATTTATTTTTGGCGAGACCACCTAATGCAATTTTCACGTCCACAGCCATCATTCAATCTGCCTTTCAAATTTTAAAGAAATAAAAAGCTTTCCTAGTCAGTGTATTATTTTTGTAAGAGGTGACTGATGGGTTCGTAGAATTTATGAAAAGCTCCTAACTTTCTATTTAATATTAATATTTTCGTAAAAAAGGATCATGTCAATATCAATAAACTTTAAAAAAACGGAGCTCAAAAATGAAACTATTGCAAAACATTTATATATACTATTAAATATTGATTTACATTGAGATTATTTTTTAAAGAACTATATGATCAAGTCTCTACTGGACTATAAGTTAATTGTAAAGTTTATTGCCCTTTCCTTTTTGTCTGAAATCTTCAATACAAGTGCTTCAAGTTACATGTTTTTGGAGTTTTTAACTGTGTAAAGTATAATAAAGAATTATTTCTAAAGCAGTAGCTGGAAACGCTGAGTATCCAATTAAAATAAATAAAATAATAATTTTATTCACGCGACATTTCATACGTTGATCGGACTCTAAGCAAAATAGCTTAAAGCATTATTATATAGATGTCAGATAACAGGGGAATTACACATATGATACTTCAATACATACAAATAACACCCAGACATAGAACAAATGCAAATCATCATCATCATTATATCAGATATTGGATGTCCACTGCTGGACATAGGCCACCCCAAGATGGGGAAAATAAAATAATTGCCACGTGGGGCACGTGTGTTGGCGATCGCAGAGCGCAGCTTTCGAGACGGGGAAGCTGCTGCTACCCATCCTCGCCCTGTACAATCGAGCTGACTTTTTTGCATAGATATACCGCCATCTGTCGGTTTTGGTACCTTAGTCGCCTTTTACGACACCTGGTACAGGTGGAGGTACTATTCTACTTTGCTAGTACCTCACGGCAAATATTCATTATATAATTATATGTCCTGGGTCAAACCCACGACTTTTAACGCACAAGACTCTTCACTTCACTTTTATCTACCCCATTGACTGCGCCCTTAACTCTTATGTAATATAAATATTCACAGGAGACTGAAAAAATAGTGTATAAGAAGTTAATTGGGAATAATTGTATTTCAGCAACTATCTATACATGGAAACATTTTAAGTTGGTAACCGAGTCAGAAAATAGTTTTACTATAAACTTTATTTCAATAAACACATAAGAATACTGATAAATCCGACTAATACTACAATATGTGTATGTATAGTACATATAAATGTTGTTGGATTATTTATTTTGTTTCTTATTGTTTCCATCTCAATTGTACTAAATTGTACGATGATAAGAATAAATTAATGTGTATATTTATAAGTTTATACATTTTAAAGTCTTGAGTTCACAGAACCCAATCATTTGAGGATTGTAGGGGCCGATGCTAAGAAGTAAAGGTTTAAAGTACCATTTATTATATTTTTAAGTGACAACATCTACCAAGTGGAATCAATGCCGGCCAGTTCATAAAAGTAAGCCAAAGGTCAGTCTGACTTTCAGAGGACCTTGGAACCTTGTAAGACTAATATTAACGCGTATCTTGAAAGAATGGATGGATGTTTGTTGAGCCAAAATTATTGAAAGGCTTTTATGTCAGATTTGGAAATACGAATTTATATATTTATATTTATAATATAGTTATTTGCACATACACAACACATATTCACGTAAGCCGTAGGCCGGATTAGGAAGACAGTGGATGTCCTACGCCCTTCCTAAGCGATTTCCAATAAGTACCTAATGCTAAATGAAGTCCGATCTATTCTAGAACCTTATAACCCCACCGGGAATCGTGTAGTTCAAATTTATAGGATAGAGCATAAGGGCCGTTGCATCCCCACCGCAAGAGTTGCGCTTTACGATTGCCAACACGCTTGCCCAGCGTGGCAATTATGGTCAAAACTTCCCCTTTCTTGGGGAGGCCTATGTCTAGCAGTAGACTTCCAATGACTGTAATGATGATGATGTGTTGTTTGCGTATATACATTCTTAACTACATGTACATCTTGAGATCAATTCTAAATAAACACGCGTTGAAAAGTTATGAGTAATACATTTGGAGACAGCTGAACTGCTTACAGTTCAGCTGTCTCCACAAATACTGATTTATAATTTCACCTTAATCATATTATGTTGGCCAATTTGCCCTATATTTAAACAAGAAAATTAAAGTTTTAATGAAACGTTTATTATCAGCATTTATACTAGAAGATTCCTTTCTTGCGTAATGGACATGTAATTTTAAAATCCGTTCAATGCCGCCAAGTGCCAGCGACCAAGTTTTAATGACCAATGTGTAGATAATTATAAAAACAGTTAGATCCTTTTGTTATTGAAAAAGAAGTAATGAAAATCCACTTAAATCTGAAGTTACGGACACAGCAAGTTAGCAGGCTAGACTTTCGCCTCCCTATGCCATCTATCGCGAGCATATGGTCTATCAGAACATATGGTCTATCAGCAGTAATCCTGTGGCTGATATGATGATTCTTAATTGTTTTTTGTTTATTTGACAATATAAGAGTTCTTATAGATAATCTGCGACCGAGGTACGGGCGCCGATAGATGGCTCATTCCTCATAAACAGCGTAGTTCAAATACAACGAAAGGAAATAGCCCCAGCAGCCCTGTCACAAAGCTACGCTCTGCGATTGCCACCACGCCTGTCCAGCACGGCAATTTTCCTCTTTTTGAGGAGGTCTATGTAGAAAGTACAACAGTAGACTTTCTACGGCTGCCATGGTGATGATGATTGACAAGCTGTACTGAAATGTTTATGCTAAGCAATATCGTGTAATGACATGATTGTAAATCATTTTTATAGAATGATCAAGCAAATATCATATTAGATTAAAATTTTATTTCAGGTTTCTATTTTTTATTATTATTATTATTAACTCGTCTAATACTCGCAAAATGAAACTACTTTAAACTTTTTGGACTGCTTGTTTGGCTTTTTGGCAACAATCAAGAGTTTTCACTTGCGTCTTTGTGATTATTTAATATAACAAAATCGATACTGCAAAAAATGGAGTCGAACCATATTGTTTTTTAAAACTAATGACATAGCATTTTTTAAAATTCCTAAGTTGCTTAAAGTAGTTTTATCTACAAGCGATTTTCATCATTAGCGAAATATTTTTTTTCAATCCTCTTGAAATATATAAAACAATTTATTATTTCCACCCTGCTCGCACGTGAGTCGTGTTAATCCACATATAATTGAATGACAAAGAGCACACCTCGCCGAGGGAGTATCTTTTATTGAGCCGCGTCAAATTTTAATTATTCTACTGACGTACGCGATGGCCGCTGCGTTATTATTGCGTTCGAGTGATTAAACAGTTTCCAGTATCGAATTTTCTCGTATTCGAACATCAATATTTTTTATTAATACGTGCGTTTTTTATATTGAAACTATGATTTTTTAAAAGGTCTTTTTTTAAGAATATTATACTTTTAGTATGTTAGTCAGCTTACAAATGAATTTAGTAAGTTTTTTATATGAATTCATTTAATTATGTAGATTTACAGAGTTTTATACTATATAATAGATGAAACGAGTAATGACTTACAGCAAATAACATAAACTCACTTATATTTATTAAATTAAAAATGTAAAAAATAAGGATAAAAACAATGATGTTGATTCAAACACGAGTGCAGGTATTTAATTATATACACGTTTTTTTATGTACATGCGTTAAACGAATCAATAGGATTTGTGCGAAGAGTTAAGTAGTAAAAGATCGACACGTATATTTCAAGTATATATATATATATATATATATATATATTTACTATAATTAAGGTCAAGGATCAAGGATTCATAGCACGACAAATGAAATCACAGATACTATAAAGTTACTATAAAAGACACTATAAAGTTTATCAATATACGAGCCAATGATGAGATATGTTTTAACTAGGCCCTTTTAAATAAATGCATTAAATGACCAGAAGTTATCAGCAGTCAATAATGAAAAAGGACCATAGCCTCGTGCCAGAGTTCAGAACGAATAATTCGCTCTCTTCATTCGCGTTTATCGATGTCACACCGCCGTAAAACTGGGCGACACCAAAATCTACTGTTTCAGAAATAAAGCGCTTCAATAAAAGTTTCATTCGGTTTTTGTAGCTGTCTTTTTAATTGAGCCGTGCAACCCTTTACATTTTAAGAAATTAAACTGATAATTTTTCCCTGTTGCAATATTGACGATGCAACTTAAAATAAATATAGTTTGTTCCGTGTTATCATTATATTTTTATTATATTAAGAAGACAGCAAACAAGCATACGGTCTGCTCGATATGAACGTGCCCGCTGAAGGGCGAGGGCTGTGGGCAGCAGGTGAGCGAAACAGTTTCCTAATGAAAAACTACTTCGCATTATATTATTTAACAGATAAGTTAACATGCAAATAATTGCAGTGAAAAATAAACAAAAATAGAACCTATAATTTTCATCCATGAGGGTTCATATTTTAACTTTCGTTACTGTAAGGTTACTCGTTATACTTCTTTTAGAGGGATTTGTATGCATTGTCTAAATTACACAAAAGTTTCAGCTCATTTTTTAAATAATATTATATATATTTGTAATACATTAGCACTATATATTATGAAAGTTATCTTGGGCCGAAATAAATTCACCATTAATATCTGTTTACCAGTGAAGGTAATTTAATTAACAGATACATAATTATTTTTGCATTTATATTAATTAATGCAAAACGACTTACTTTGTCAAGATTTTGTAAGTTTTTTGCTAGGAATATGATAAAATATGTCAGTTCTCATTCTGTGTAATCACAGTTTTTCGGATTACCATATGCGGGACAATTAACAAAAATAATCTAAAACTGCTCCCTGTGCTTATCTTGACAGCAACATATGAACATTTTATCTTGTGTTGTTGTATTGAACCCTGAAATTAATTTACTAACTAATTGTATATGGATACTAGATAGAGCGTATCTTTCCATAGATGAATAAATATATTTCGACAATTCATTTTTACTTACACAGATAAAATTTCGATTAAAACATTTTCTGCTAAAACAGCGAATAGGATACAAAAAATTCAATAGAACTACTTAGTAAATAGCATTTGCAAATCCTCAATGCATTTGTGACCGATTTTGCGCATCCGTACATGAATCCGTTCAGGAATAAAAGAGCAAGATGTTTTAAAACATCAAACACGGACTAGGAAATGGAAGCTTCGCTCTGTGTGCTTGAAATAAAGGGGATACGTCGCATAGTTTTCTGTGTCACACGTTAAAGATTTTGAATTATTTCAGTTTGAAATATAAGCTGTTTTTTTCTAATAAATCATCTTCATAAATGAATATAATAGATGTGTCGATCTATAAAGTTAACATATCAGTTCTTACTTTCTTTATTTGTTCGTTTCTTTGTTGCATCCAACCTTTGATATGGCTTGACCGATTTTTTATGAACTTCAATTAGTAGATTGCTCACTTTCAAAAAAGTTCATGACATATCTCGTAATTTTAGAAATATCGACGTTAATATATTAGTTTATATGAACGTAAATTTCATGGATAACTAAATATAGGTAGATAAAAATGTTACAAGGTACTGGCAGAATTCAATAGTTAGTAATTCAATGATTAGATGGAGGCACCGGTAAGACCGATGGTGGTATATTCTCCATAGTATTTTTGCCATCCCAAGGTTGCCTGTAAGAGATAGCATTTAGAAGGCGGCCATTTGTACTATTTCATGTGTTTGTGATGTTGTTATTTCTATTGCTGTACAATGAAAACTAAGTTATTATTATTATTTTATCCACTCGAAACAGCATGCAGCTCAAAAGCAACAGGCTAGGTATGGGCAGCCGTATTTCATTCACCTACCCAACACGAAAATCGAACTACGGCTATTTTTAGACGTAAAAATGCTATTTAAAGGATTTGGTTGCTCTTTTTCTACACGTCTTCTATAGAATCAAGAAAGGAATTTTACAATAAAAAGCCTTTAAATAAATTCAAAACGTGGCAATCGTCTTCTACACCCCGTATTCAAATCCCAACCACAGTCGAGGCTCCATCTGAGCCGTTCGATTCGCTTTACAATGGCAATAAAAGCACTATGTGAAACCACACGAACTGACCTCCAAAAGTAATTCAGGGTGAAAATATTTAACAAATGAGAATCATAAACTACTGCTAATACTGATGACAGATAAAATGACAGATTTGGCCAAACAAATCGTCACAGTGACGTCACATGGCTGACTGACTGAATGGGAATGCTCCATACCAATCGTCTTTTCATTCTCTCTTATTCGATCGCAATGTGCATTAGAACTTGATTGTTCAATCGATTTAAATTAATTCTAGTTTTCTTATCCACATATTATATTAATTCTTACATTGAAATTATAAATTATGATTTGCTTAAATGTCAATTTTAGTGTTAAAGTCAATATCTACTAAACAAAATTACTCTTCAGTACTAGATTTTTTATGGTAATACTAAATGTAGCATTAGGCTCGCATAAAAAAATCTATATACAGGAAATATTTTTGTTTTTATTTATTGATTAATATTCCGAATAAAATAATTTGTGATGTTGATTTTTAAATACATGTTCAACATGCGTGCTAGATAACAAGAGACATATTTTAAGACTAAGACAGGATGTAACGATGAGTTAACGTGGATATAGTCGTGGATGGAAAACTTGTACACGAGTAGGTTATACATTTTTTCTTGTCTGTCGTGTCTTTTCTAAGATACAAGATATCAACACGTTAAAGTATCTTAAAATTGGTTAGCCGATTAGCTGTGAAAGTCGAAGACCAGATAGAGAGACTTTACATTCGTATATAATATTAGAACGTATCATCATACCAATCATTGAAATCCACTGCTGGGCATAGGCCTCCCCAAGAAAGAGGGATTGTTTCCCATAATTGCCGCGCTGGGCAGGCATGTTGGTAATCGCGAAGCGCAACTTTCGCGATGGGGATGTTGCTACCCATCCTCGCCCTGTGCATTTAAGCTGCAATGTTTTAGATAGATTTACCGCCATTTGTCGGTTCTGGTACCTTAGTCGCCTCTTACGACACCTGTTACTATACTTCTACTCTGCCGGCACCACACGGATTTTGTACGTATAAATCCAAGTAATCCACTTGATACCTATCACACTGTAAAATGTAGGTATCGACCGCTACACACCCGCATTAAAATCCCGACACCCTAAGCCATCCCACTCGCTTTACAACTACAATAAAAGCATAATGTGGAATCGCATTGGCGCACTGCATTCACGTGCCTTGCTGAATAACTAAACTTGCTTTAAATATACCTAGATAACATACCTAGAAGAGACTTAACACTAAATTTCAGACACTAAATTTTTTTTACAAAAATCGAGGAACAAACCCATTGCTTTAAAAAGTCTAAGGGTATTTGATTAGTAAGTATCTTCAGATGTCTGAACTATTAATTCTGTCAAAGTTGAGATAATCGATAAGGTTAAGTAACTTTCAAAATAGTTAGATCGATGGGTGACCCAAAATTCATTTACTCGAGGTCCTCCGTGGTTCTAGCTCGCAAATAGTACTTAAAAACCCACCAAATCAAAGGAAGGCACGACCATGAAGAAGGCGGCCCATAAGTAAAAAAAATAGTTAACATTATATATTGCACTACATAAATTATTACATTGACTAATATAATAAAATGAGAAAATCAAGATTTAACCCAACGTTTTGTTCTTGTGTCTACAAAATCTACATTCTATTCTCAAGCAAGAATTACACTATTTCAAATATAGAATGTTAGCTATCAAACGTACCTCGAAAAAGAATACTAGATGATACTAGTTCGCGGAAATGGATGGCAACTTTTGACACTTCCATATTCAAATCCCAGTAGTAACTTGGAATGCTGTTTGTATACGTGTACGTTTGCTACGACAGAATATAGTGGGCATCCATCGAAATCACCCGAAGGCAACAAAATCTATAAGAGAATTGAATTGAGTTTAGCTATTTTAGCGCGAGCTTACAGTTACACAACACATTGATGTAGCTTCCTGCAAGATAGAATGACCTATCCTTCATTCGCTATAAATACCACCCTTTCAACTAGAGCGTAACTATGAGCATTAGAGCGTGTGATCGGCTACAATCGACCCGGTACACGATGCTTGTATATTTTTGCCACAGATATCTTTGCATTTGAGCTATAATTAATCTTATCCATAATAAAGTATATCAATCAATACTTTAATATTAAAAATTAAGTCACATACCTTTGTGCAAAGCGACTATCGAAAATTGCAGTATTGAAGCAATGGTGTCTCTGAGCGATAAGCTTTGTTGTAACCATGTAGTTTTCCTGCTTAAAATATATTAAAATTTTTAACCCCTTTTTTAGGAATTGCGTGAACAGTCAAATGTGAAATGAGCACAATTCAATTTAATGGAGTAGTAGTGCATAAATATATTTTTTATTCATAATAAATAAGAAATTATCTTCATCATCTTTACAGCTAATGGAAGTCTGGACCTCCCCACGAAAGGGGATATTTTGCATGTAATTGCCGCGCTAGGCAAGCGTATTGATAATATAATCGTAAAGCGTAGCTTTCGCGACGGGAATGCTGCTGCCCACCCCCACCTTGAGCATTTCGCTACACTGTTTCGCATGGATATAACGCAATCTGTCAGTTCTGATACCTTATTTTAATCTTATGACACCTAGTACAGAGGGAGGTAGTATTCTACTCTGCCGTTACCACATGGCTTCGAAAGAAATCGTTATATTAATAAAAATAAACATGACCTGTTCAAATGTCACATGGTAAATTAAGTAAAAAATAATTGTCTATTGACTTTAGTGATTAGATCCTCTTTGGTCATTTTAAAAAGAAAAATGAAAGATATCTGAACTTAAAAATTCAATAATATGGTACGATTAATAGTAATGTTAGATACCAAAGAGTTTTATTTAAATCTTGTTTGTTGGCCTAAGCACTGAAAGTTTAAAGAGGTTAAGCTTCAAGAGATAAAATATTTAATGTTCGATTCTCGAATTAGACGATCAGCAAAGTCTTGTTTTCTTAATTTCAAATGACGTCTTAGGTGGATAAGATAGTAGGACATCTAGGTGTCTTTAATATTAATATAAATTTAGAACATTGTACCTACATTTATAGCGTATTTTCATTTCATTTCACTTATTAAGAGAAATGCAAAAAGATTTAGCTTCTTTTAGTGTTTTTATTATTTTACGTTCTACCCGACACAGCTGAACGTCTCTCGTTTTATTCAGATTTTTTAAAAAGAAATACCAGCGAGTACTCCGATACGACAAACTCAATATAAAGGCGATTGGTAGTCCTAAGTTCCAGGCAAATATTTTTCTTAGAATGAGTGTACGCGAAAGTTGGTCTCGGCGATCTGGCGCGCTGCAATTCAGTTAGTAGTCTCTTGGGGCCGATGTCTATGAAAACATTTGGTTTTATGTACCTAAATGTTTGATCAATGAGGGAAAATTCTTATATATGCATAGAATGCCGATTACCAATTATATAAATAACTACTGTGGTAACTGAATATGCATATGCAGTATGGTACAGTATACCAACTTTTGTCTCCCACTACCAGGTTATATATGAAAGAGCCACCGCACCTATAAAGCCTTGCGGTGACTTCCAGGAATAACAATGCAAGCATCGTATATTTTAGGCAGTTCTTACCGACGATAGAAAAAAAAGGCTAACTAAGAACTTAATAACTAAGTAACGACCAGTACCACAGTCTAATACCCCTTATCCAGTCCTTTAAAGTCACTCACTACTTATAATCTCAACCTACCACTCACGATATGAATCTTCAAATGCTGAATAAGCCTTTATCTTTTTGGAACGTTCAGGATAGCACTGAGGTACAATCACATCCCGATAAACTTGCATACATCTTTCCAAGTTATTCTAATGCTACCAGATCAACAGGCTCTCAAGTAACGACTCATGATGGTATTTCCAGATATTAGGTGCTCGCCCCTGCTAAAGAGGCTTCTATGGCTTCGTACTTAAATTAATAGACTTGTACTCGGTATGCCCATGTTAAAGCAGTCGGTGAAATAGAGACACCGCATGGATTAGCCAGCTATCTCTGAACCTGCTGTACCCTATAGTCTTGACCTCTGTCAGGACCCCAAGCGGCTTCTCTGCAAGCCGTATCTACTCGGGTTCTCCAGATATGAAAATATTTCATGCCCAAATAATGTAATTTCTATTTTTACAACATGTTGATTTAAGATAAATGTAATTTATTTCTTGTATACTTTTAATAAGACAAATATTTACAGTGCGATAGACTTGAAAAAAACTTGATCAAAGCTGAAAGATATAAAAGATCACACTCAGTTTTATTGTTTGTTTTGTATGCCCGGGGTATTGTAACGGGGCGAAACTCCCTGACGATCTTTCAGGGTATGTTGGCCATCCTAGCAGATATACTATTACCGGATTATGATCCTTACACCTTTGCAATAAGAGTATTAGCAGAAACAATGGAAAGTGGCCGTAAAACCGCATCAATGGTGCCCTAGGGAGTCATAAATCGGTCGGCACCTTGTTTTATTTAATTACTGCTGGCCAGATAAGCAACGAGCAATTTGTTCTGTAGTTGAAGTGAGGAATTGTTATTATCTCTTAGATGTTGAGTGAAATTGTTTCTACATTAGCGATTTGCCGTATATGTGAAAGAAAATTTTGGAGAATTTAATTACAAGTAAATTTGAAATTTATTTTTGATGTATTTATATAGAAGATAGGATATTAGAGGCCTGGCGACGTATTCATTTATGACGTGGGTTTGATCCATACTCCGGTCAAAAGTTAAAAAGATGCATATTTGTATTTTTTCTGTGTCGGGATATTAAGATATGTACTTCTGTATCTGTAACACAAGTGCTAAATTTAAATAAAAGTTATATTTTTTACATGAGGTGGACTTCATACAAAGTTTACGTGCGTTAATACCTAACTCTTATTATCTCTATTCTCATGATGAGAGAGATAGTGAGATTACTGAGTTATATAACATAGTATTTTTAAGCCAAAAAGTTGACAACGAACTGCGGTAACGCTTGTAGGAAGACTGTATGTTTGTTTATCGACCTGGTCTAATAAAATAGTTAATTACATAATAGGGTTTAGACTCTCTTTATAATATTGTCATTGTAGTGCTGCACTTAGCATTTGTGAATAGAACTGAATCACAGACTTAAGCTCTTAAGGAAATGCTTTAATTGCATTAGACCACATTCCTCGCGAGTTGTAATTGGTGATGTCTGTCTAATATAACTACATTTAGAGAGTTGTGACACCACCTACAACCTGAACGTCTCCACTAATATCTTGCAAGTTCTATTTAGCCCCACAACTTTTATACGTTTGGCTATTTTGCTTTTATCTTCACTAGCAGCGTCCTGCGGTTTCACCCGCGTCAAGTTGTAGAACTTTCATGCTAACTTTGCACCCCTCTTTTACAACCGACCCTACTAAAAGGATGATTTTCGAAAAATATTTTACTCGTATTTCATGACTTTCAGTGAAGAACCTTTATACTCAATTTCATTTGAATAAGCTCAAAAACTTTGGAGGTCCATTATATTCATTTAGGTGTGAATTTTCAAAAACCCTACGTTATTAAAGGAACTATTACGCAAAATTTCAAGGTTCTAACTCTTATAGTATAGGTATGCGTTGATATGTCGGTCAGTCAGTCTGTTTCTCTTTTTATATATATAGATAGATTATTTTTAGAATCAAGATTGGTCTAAGTTGGGATTTTCTTTATGAAAAATGTCTTATGGAATTTTTCATAAAAGTTGTCATGGTAACCTAAACGACGAACCACGTTTTAAAGGCGTTAAAATAACTTTCATAGTTCATGTGTTTTCTTTGCTATCGTATCTATCATATACCATAATATTTTAAGAATATTGCACATTATGACACATAATATATCATCCGTTGACTTAAAGAAAAATAGTAGCAATTTAAGTTTGTTTTACGGATACCGAACAACAAAGGTATTGCGATTAAAATACCATATACATGTTTTAAGACCCACGGCAAATCATAAAAGGGAAAACCTTCGTTGCGCCTGGTAAACCTTAAGTTTGCAATAGACTCAAAAACAATCGAACAAATTCTCATACGTTTTGTACCAATATATAGAGTGATTCATTGAGGATCCAATATATTATGATGGTATAGATAGAAAATAAAATTGCTACTTTAGAGATTTTCCCAATTCATATAAATATATTTTACCGTTAACTCACAAAAATATGATCTTGCAAGTAATAATATGTTCTATGGGAGTAAATTTAAACGTAAAAGTCTATAGATCTAACATCGCCAACACGAACCTATAATTAAAGTTGGGTCAAACCGATTTCCCAATAGACACACCGTAGGACTTACAATTTAGAAATTTTAACGGATAACCTGGATATTTTAGTTCCTTACAAGCGGCTGCCTATCCTTTCTTACGCTTTTTGACGAAAACTTGTTGTAGATACGAACACTGATTAATTTCCATCTGTTAAAAGTATGAAAGAGAACGTAATATTTCAATTCAGCGTAGTACAAGCGTCACCGAGAAATTGAGTGACTTCTAGTTTTCTAGATGTAAGATACTCACACCGCTGCAGGTGTAAAGGTAGTTTTGCTTTGAAAACATCGCTTGCAATGTTGATTTCATATAGTAGATTACTCTATATCAGAAAAATATTACTTTCCTGTGAGGCGGAAAGAGTAAGTATTTTAACTAAAGCAAGCTAAAGATAGTGACTGAGGTTGTAGAATTGTAGAATATACTATAGAACGATCTTCCACAAGACCGATGCAGAGTACTGCTGGTTAGAGCTGGAAAAGGCAGCATAAAATTGCCCTTTTTGTTGGGGATGCCTGGATGATGATGTCTAACAGGGGCAGCCTGACAGCTGATATAAAGGAGATTACGAACGTAAAAAAGATGCGTGCGCAGCTTCTCTCTCCTTTTTTTTGCCCTGATTTAGTAGGAGCGAGCCCTTAACGCTATAAATTAATGGTAAATTTTAATGAAAGTTATTATTAACCAGAAGCGGACGTTTGAGGTTTATTCACCATCATAACCTAAATAGCCACCATACTTTGTTTATATCTTAATTACACAATAAGCACTGAAAATACTTGTTTATGAGTAATCAAGTAACGTTTTTCGCAATAAGCTTGAAACCTATCAGAAAATTTTATATTATACGCCATTAATCTAGTAATTTCATCATCGTAAAATATAGTCTGAAATCGCATTAACGCTTTTACAACGTTCACCGAGTTATATTTCAAACATAAATTGGATATAAATTTTAAAGTCGGTGTAGACATTAAAGTCTGTTCTACGCTCGCTTTATTGAAATAACAGAAAAAAGTATATTTTTAAACAGTTAGGATCCGCTCTGCCGTGGGGTACTGGTCAAGAAAAATAGAACTTTCCCTTGTACCAGGTCGCGGAGAGGCGTCTTAAGTAATGGAAGGTAGCATTATTCCCGCAAAACTACGCTCTGTGATTGCCACGCTTGACCAGCGCGGCAATAATGGGCGATATCCCCCATTTCCCGAGGAAGCTTCTGTCCGGCAAGTAAGAGTTATCATAACGAGTGTCATAAGACAAACAAGGTTTCAGAACGGACAGACATATCCACATGAAACAGCCTAGCTGTAATTGTCATGAAATTATATTCGGCGTAAGTCAATTATGAACTAAGCGTAGGGTGCGGTATGTGTAGATATAATTAGGGATGATTAAGAAATAAAAGAAAGAGCCGTATGGTTTTGGAATGGAGACAAAGTATTGGTAAGCGCAGGGCAGGGCTCCTGTTTACTAATCATCATATCAGCCATTCAAAGTCCACTGCTGGACAACGGCCTCTCCAAGTAATGAGGCATTTTTTCCCCATGCTTGCCACACTGGATAGTTTCGGATGAACACCACTATCTCTGTCAGGTGCCATAGTTCTGGTGCCATAGTTGCTTTCGTACACCTGGTACAGTGCGTGATACTATTTTACTCTACTGGTACCACACAACAAATGAAGATGAAGATGTTGATGAAATAAAAGTATACATATATGTCACTGCTACACGTTTTCTCACTATGTTAGATATTTTTATTGCTTGGCTTGGCTTTAGCACTGACATATTTGAAAACTTTTTAATGATCATTATAGTATATATTATACAAAGAAGTAAAATCTGTGGCTAATCATAGCAGAATAAAAATGCTGAAAGGCGCTAAATGAATGGATCGGGAGCAGCAAGTTAAATGAGTCCGCGAGCCTGACTTTAACTGAGAGCTGTGTTACTATCTGAATACAGCGCTTTATGCCATTTCAGAGGTGGTATAATATTATTGGGGTACTTTACGCTCAATATTAAACATATTGAATTTTCGTAATATATATATAATACATTTAAATATGAAAAAAGAGAATAAAAATATATATATATATATATATATATATATATATATATATATATATATATATATATATATATATCAAATAAAGAGACTACTCTAAATCTTGGAACATGAACGATATTATTATATTCTGCCACTCACTTTAATTTTCTACTAAGCTAGTTATTTAACAAGGTATAGACAGGAACTGAAAAAACTTAGTGGGTTCCTGGCAGAGTAGAAAAGTACTTCCTTTTATGTCCTGTGTGAAAGGAAAGAAGGGAACAGATTTTGAAAATTTGCGTTATATCCATACATACAACGGCAAATGCAAGAAGGCGTGGATGAGTTACAGCGGCCGATTGTCAGCATATCTAAACCATTATCCGTCAGTGAACGTATGACGACCGATAAGGTAGAATCAAACTTGCTATGTTTAATCTATATAAAGTCCCAAACTCCGTAGACTGTAGAAAAATATGTATTTAAGTATTATATTTGTGATTCCTCTGTTGTCTGTTCATAACACATGTGCTTACAGCAACTTACATCGAAGTCAGGTCGATGTATGAGATGTTTTTTTTTGATGTTGATATTATGTTATTATTCTGAGCTTCAACAAAAGTTTACATAAATGCACCTGGGAATAATTATGTGCGTATCATTTTTGGGTGAACAATGCACAAATTTATAGAAATTTTGTTACAAAAATATTTTGATACAACATTCTACCTCATCTACCAAACACAGCTCACTGGTTTTTCTCCCAATAGATTCCTCTGGGATCTGTCGGCTTAAAGTTTAATTAAAGATGCATCCCAAAGAAAGAACGTTTCGTTTTATCCAATAAGTTTTTACCGGTTGCATCCATCGATAATACTAATTGAGTTTGAACATTGTAAAAAGCTCTTCTGAAACAAAGGCTTTTATTCTTAACTTAAAAATTTAGTTGTAAGCTCTGTTAATTGATGGACTCATGTGCAAAATGGTATTAATTTCTTTTAAATTATTGTTATTAGAGTAGAAAAAGCAAGTTGATATTTTGGATCTTTTTCCTGCTAAACGCTTAAAAGTGATTAATATCAGCCAATTTAAACTTATCATTGTATTTTTATGTGATCTACCCTGTTTACTGTCGTAATTTTTATATTCAATGTAATGTTTCTATACGCTCATCTATAACTGTTAAATAGTAATAATAACAATTATTATAATAACTTTATTCAACAAAAGTAAACTTAAATTAAAATACATTTTGATGCTTAAGTACTTAAATTAGGTCTTGCCTGTTCTTATGAACGAATGTGTGTATATGGTCTAATACACGGTTAATATATTATTTACGATAATGTTTCATGGTTATTTACTCTTACTTAGCCATTTCTACTGACAAACAGTAGGTTTTGCATTGTATTCTGGACTCAAGGTGAGAGAGGCAGTGAAATTACTGGATAATGTGACATAATTTCTATTCACGCGTGTTTGTTGATATAGTCATATACAAAAAAATTATATATATGTATTTCATAGTTCATTCGCATGACGCCGTCGACCAAAGGACTCGCACATAAAAAATATTGAAAAAACAAACAAAGTAATATGAAATAAATGAAACGAAGTAACCTACAGTGGGACAAAGAAGTCGTAGCTCAGTGGGTTGGTGGGTTCAAATGAAAGATAGCCAGTGTCTTTCTCTGCTCTTTTAAAATCTTTGATTAACAGACAAAAAAAGTACCTTCGCATTTTTAATATTAGTACGGATTTATACTTTTCGTGAAAGAAAAAACTCTATCAAAATCAAAGGCGTAATCATTGTGTATTCTTTGTCTTATCCACATTAAAGTGAGAAGTCCCAAGTAATTAATGAAGACTCAATAATATAAGACGCGTGTTTATTTTACGGCTTGTATCAACGACATTTTATCAACCCTCCTTACACGAGATGGCTCATAAACAAGTGTTCAACACAATGCGGGATTAGTGAATTTATGAGGGCACTAAAAGACACTTTGCATTACAAACTAACGGTACAGGAGCGGGAAACTGTTGTAAAATTTATTATATTCTTGATATAAATATAAAACAATTTATTACATACTCAAATAACTATATATAGGAAATTGTATTTTGAAATTTATTAAATTAACACCGCCACCGCCCGAAGTCTGTGATATGTACTATCATTATAATTGCTAGCTGACGGATACCGACGAATTAATATTAATAATTTAATGATCATCATCAATGTCAGCCATAGGACGTCCACTGCTGGACATGCCGGTGCTTCATTTTCATTCCAGAACCTTACAGCTCCATCAGATATGCGTACAAAGTGTTTATATAATATTGTTTAATGAAACATAATTTAATCTTGCAAATGTAGCACAAAGAACAATATATATAACATTCATCGTTAAAATTAACCAATTTGTAAGAATCTTATGCCTAAATTAGGCCAAAAATATCAATGGCTACAGATTACCAGGCACCACTTTCGAATTATATTAATTTTTCCGCGAGCAATAAAGATATGGATTCATTCTATAATTTAAGTTATAGAACGAATATATATTTTCAAGATACTGTTAATAAAGTCGTCTACCTAAAAAGGAGTACTTTTAATACTTCCCTATTTTAATAACATTTTGTTTACAATATCCGTAATTTTTTTGCTAAATTCTGATTAATGTTATTTTGTTAATATTCATCCCACAATATACCTGACTCCCAGATCTTACTACCTTAATACATGTTTTTGATACCCAGACACGGGAAAAACACAGATATTATCATATAAATGTTTTCCTTGGGATAGGGTAGGGAAAACACTAAAATGATGATAGTCTTATTTGTTCTGTATCTATATGTTTTTTCATTTCATGTTTCTTATATTGTACGGCGTCCATAACACAAGTGCTTTAAGTGGCTTATCACAGAGTCAGGGAACGGTATGAGATGTTGTGGAAATTTACCATTATTATTAAATCGCTTTATGGACTATTCAATTTATGTATGTTTATTTATACGGTACCCTGGTGTACAGGAACGTATTATTTAATTATTATTAAAATAGCCTATTAAAAAAGAATGTCAGAAAAAAGTCAACAATATAGTCTTTGTCCTGAATTGAGTAAAAGTAAACTTTTTAATATTACCGATTATCTGTAGTAATCCTTAAAGTGCATGTAAACCAAACCACTGATCCAATAAAAGGTAAGCTTGCACATATAAAGAGATTGCGGTAAACAATATAACGCTGAAGCTCACTTGATTCATGCACGTTATTGAGATGGGAAACAGCGGTAAAACAAACCAGTCAACACAAAGCACAACACGATACATACGTTAAGTCTGCCGCTGTGAGCCTCGAGTCGCTATTCTGTAACTGACTTGGAATTGAAATAAATCCAATCTTCGCCTGTTTAATGTAAAAAAAACATATTTTACACGTGTTTCATGACTTTTAATAAGGAACCTTTATACTGAATTTCATTTGAATAACTTTAAAATCAAGCAAACAAGCAAAACTTTATTCTGCATCCCCGTTGTGCCCGCTCAAGGGGTAAAATTTTTTAAAAAGTATTTTTGTACAGAATTTTAAGTTTTAGTCTAGGCCCTGCGTTGTTATGTTAGTCAGTCAGTCAGTAAACTTCTCTATTTCTCTATTATAAGAAGATTGTGTGTTTGTCTGACTCTCTATTAAACTTTCGTTTGTCTGACTCTCGTGATACGAATATTAATGATTTTTATAAAATAAGTCTATTAAAAGAGAATTATGTACCTCAGTCGATAGTCGGTATATCCATGGAAAATAGCAAAGCTGCACTTTGCGATTATCACCACGCTTGTAGCAAAAATCACCTTTTTTTGGAAAGCCTTTGCACAACAGTGAATAAACATCGCATTATTTAGTGATTCGTATTCGTTTTTATCTACATTCTTTTTTTTTTTATTAATTGCAAATTCATTGTATTTGCTTATGTCTATATTTGTCTTAGTTTGTTCCCTTAGTACAAGCCTTAGGTAAATAAAAAAGTAAAGAAAGAAAATATTACCCATTGTATTTGTGTAAAACGTCATATTTTGTTCGATGTCAGTTAATTTTCTGTCGTATACCTAAATCTTTTTAGTTTTCGCAAGATTTCCAGTGCTATCAAATTATATCAATATTTTTTTCTTAGTTTTTCAACATTTTTTTTAATATTTACATCCAATTATATTTTATGTTTATAAAAATATATATATATAGTTTAAGACAGCTCAATATTTGTCGACTCAGCAATTTTATGTATGAAAGATAAAAAAAATCAGAAGAAAACAATTAACACATTTTATATTCAATTGAATCAGGTAAAACAACTTACATAAGAACGTCTTTATTTTATTTAAATTTTATGTTTTTTACACTCCCAAAAATAAAAAAAAAAGAAAATACATTGACCTGATTCCGTGATAAGTCACTTAAGCAATTGTGTTATGTACATCAGTCATTTGAGGAATCACAAATATACTACTTAAATACATATATTTAACACCCAGACACAGAACAAATATAAATATCATCATATTATAAGTATTTGTCCTTGGTGGGGATCAAACTCACGACCTCGTACAAGATAGAATTATGATTAACCTTTGAAATAGCGATGACAAAATTAAATAATTATGTGAATAGGATTTAATGTTCATGGTATATAGCTACGATGTCAGAATAGTGTTGGATGTAGATTTAGCTTTCAAGTGCCTAAATACACAACCCAGTGTAATCCGTTGCATCCTCAATGTAAGCTTGACGGCAGTCAAGCATTTGATTTTGGTCTCTTTATGGCTTGCCAAACCGGTTCTGGGAATTTCCATGAAATTTACGTAACTAATATTTATAGTACAAAAATAGATTGTCTAACCCGCTTTAATTTTATAGTGAGCAAAATAACCTTGGATTTTATCTTTATATGCAAAAATTTCATCTTTTGGTGTTTTTCCGGAATGCATTTCTAACCAACTGAACCGATTTTAATATATTTTTGCTACCTGACTGAAAGATAGAATAGTTAAAATCTCAATTCTAAGATGCCATAAAAATTAATAAGAACATTAGTTACCATAAGTCAGCTAATGTCATAAAGACCTAATTTCTTTCCAGTATTCATAGTCACCTAAGAGCCGTCAAATCAATAACTAAAATAGTTATAAAGTTTATAATTAATTTCTATTTATTGGCAACCGACATAGTCAAATAGTTGACATTGCAATTGGTGTAGATGGAATTCGATCCCCATTCAAGACAAATATTATTATTGTTATTTCATATGATTATATTTATGTTTAACCTGTGTCTGGATGTTAAAAGTACGAATCTTAGTATTAAATTTGTAATTCTTTTTATTTGGATCTCTGTAACACAAGTGTTAAGTCAATGTATGAGAAGGTGTGCAACAAAAAAATAACTATTAACAAAGGATTTTTTTAAATTGTAATTCCCCTTGTACCAGGTGTCATAAGAGGCGACTGAAGTGTCTTTTCCGATAGATGGCTATATATCCTATATATATACTCGAAAGAAAGTAGTAAGTGCATCAAAATGGAGATGGGCAACGGGGATGAGAATTTGGATTAATGATTTTAAGAAAATACGCCTTCCGTTTTATCCAGCTTGAAGGACCAACACCAAAATCAGTACATAAACCCAGCATTATCCCTGAATATATATTACATGGTTGTTAAGTATGTCATATAGTAGAACCCTCGTAACTGAGTCGTGGAGGACTCACAATGGCGACACTCATTTATCAGATGAGGGGTCAGCCCTTGGGAGCTAATTCTGAGTGACAAGTGACGTGCCGAGACTTGGCTGTTTAATAAGAGAAATGTTTGTTTTTATTGTTCGGTTATTTACAGTTATGTTTCATCGCTGATGTGGTATATACATACTATCCATTATTTATTAATACTATTTAACAAGTGCTTCATTTTTACATTTTTAGGATACTGAATTCATTCTAGGCAGCAAAAATATAGTTGCAAAAATAGCAGAAATACCCTATACCCTGTAATATAGCAAAAATACCCTTGAGATAGATTTTTATTTTTAAAAAGTTTGCTATGTAAATTTGCGTACACTGTTTGAACACAGCTTCTAGTTTTTGATTAGCTTTTAGAACAGTTTGTTTTTTTAAATTTATTTTTTAATTATGAAGTCAGCAAACAAGCATACGGTCCGACTGTTGGTAAACAAGGATATCACTAGCGTGTCGCTAACCCTGTGACTGAAGTGGACTGAAAATACTATGTCTAATATTCCCAGTAATTTCACTGCCTCTCTCACCCTGAAAACCAGAAAACAAATATGCGAAAACTGCTATTCGGAGGTATAAATAGGTGAGAGTGAGATACCAAAGCAGAAGACCTTTGTAAGAAGTCTACTTAATGTGAACAAGGTATTACTTGTGTAAACATAATTCGAAAAACCTGCGGAACCCTAGCCATCTATAATTAAAATAATCCTACGTTCCAAACTGCATATATATCTTCGAGAAAAACTCAAAACTACCGTTACACTATTACCGGTAACGTTAAGAACAATAAAACTGTGATTGTTCTGAAATTTCATACATACAAGGATGCATGCTGGCTGTAATATGAAGAAGTCCGTTAATTATTATAAAAAAGTGAATTGTTTAGGTTAGGTTATATCATAAATTAATTCGATGCTGCTAGGTAATTACGCAGTCAAAGTGATGGATATTAAGAGTATTGACGGGCCCGATGGCGCAGATGGTAGTGTAGTACCTTGGGTAAGATACCTTGTGCGCCAAGGTAGGATCACTAACCCAACACGGGTTCGAATCCTACCCCAGACATATGTTTAAATGATGATATTGGTTCGTTCTGTATCTGTGTGTTATAATAAATATTTAATTAGTATATCTGTTGTCTGATGTCCGTAACTCAACTTGTGTCAACTTGTGCTTTAAGCGACTTATCAAGGAGTCGGGTCAATGTTTGAGATGCTGTCGGTTTTCTTTATAATTAACAGTATCGATACATGTTAATATTATAAATGTAATGAAAATAGATTTATTCCGAAAAAATAATATCATACATTCAATCCTGTTTATTTATTACAAAATTATTATTGACTAACATTCTTCAATCCAAAGTTAAGTATTTCAAATAAGTTACACAAAAAAATCTATGTAATAGTCTAAATATTCAATAAATATATTTATCGATAGTTATCAATTCCCAGCCGATACTTAATATTATGTATGAATTATAACACTTATTTCGTGCTATTACCAATTTGGACAGGCTATTAAGCTCGTTTTACTCTACAGAGCACTGTATGCATAATTAATCAGTTCCCGGAGGAGACGATTCCAGACGACTGTATCGGTGAAAATTTCCATTTTTCATCGCAAAGGCAACAATAGATAATGGTAGTTCCGGGTGTATAGGGTTGTCATTTCTTAAACGGAACAGAATTAGTATTATTGTTACAAGATTATTTTAAAAACCTTTTAAAATGATTCTTGTGACAACACGATGGTCTTGGTGCCGCATTCAGTAGTCATACTATCTCACGTTTATATTTTTTTATTTAAGGACAGCATTCAAAACATTTGCCATTAAGAATCTGCAGAAAAAATCTCTCTTCGTGTACCAGGTGTCTTAACAGGTGACTGGCGGCTGGCAACCGCACACGACGAGTGGCAGTATATCCACCCGAAATAGAGTAGATCAACAGGGCGGTAACTACGCTTTGAGATTGCTACAACTTTTGCCCAGTATGAAAATTATGGGAAAATTCCACCTTTTATGGGGAAGCCTTTATTTAGCAGTAGACGTTTTTAAGGATGCCATGATGATGGTTACAAAATATAAATCATTATTACCACACATTCACAGAAGAAACTTTTTCACATGAGTTGCCTCAATTAAAATAACTGTGAAAGCAAGGTATAAACAAATTCCATTTGATCTGAAAATCATTACGTAGAAAAGAAAAACTAAATAGAAAACAGTAAATATTGAAATATATTTTGGGTTAAATGTTGTTACCGTTTACTATACTTATAAAATAACATAAAAAAATAAGCGAACAGATCGCATTGTCGTAAAAAGACAAAGTCAATACATGAATCAAATCAAAATAATTAATTTTGTTGCGAAATTCTACTCTCTTTTTATCAAAATACGAACAAAATACATATAGATTTATATATATATATGTATTTTTCATGGGAAACATTCTTACGAAACAAGGGCCAGGTCAGAAGTACCAAAAATAAACTAGCATGTATGATAAGACTAATGCGAGTAAAAGAAACGAGAAAGGTTTGCCAAGATCGTAACAAGTGAAGATCCATAGTCTCTGCCTACGCGAACGGGATACAGGCGCGATGTATGTATGTGTGTAACATTCTTATTAATCAACTTTATATCAACAAAGCTATTACATACGACTGTTTCACCTATTGTTTAAAATATAAAGCTCTTTATTGTGAAATATGATATTAAATCACAGACTGATTGCAATTAGTGCAGAATCTGAATGTGTTTATTAAGTATTATATTTATTCAAATTATTATTTTTATTTAAAAAAATCCTAAAATTTATTTTTAATACCTAATCCAAACTGTTATAAATTATAATCCCAACTAATTTTTAAATTTTTGACACGCATAAAATATCTTCTGCCATTAAGTGAAACTAACTGCATAAGCTGTATATAAATTCTTTTACGTGTGTTTTACATACAAAAATCATTGAGTTTCCAAATATAAACAATAAACATTTGTTTCCATCGTCAGATGAGTTCTTCAAAGCTCTTCGCATTAAAGACGCATGAATACCTTAATAAACTATCTGGTGACTGAAATGGTAACCCTACATAAGCAACAATATTGATAACACGAGTCTCTGGTGGAAATAGGGGGTGGGCGGGACTAGCAGGACTCCATTCCGGGATCTGGGAGACCATTAATCATATGACCGTGCGACGAAAGTCGCTGAGTGGGAATTGGCGGGACGGAGAGTGGTTGAAACTATACGTTTTAAAAGATTTACTGTATAAACTTATCTCTTCTCTCGATGATTTTATGCATTTAAGACGGAATTATTAACAAACCAAAAATTAGGTATACTGATCACAAATATTTGTGACTAAAAAATGCCATAGGTTGCTAAGGTGATATTTACTAGAAAAAAAAACAACTAGTCTCAGGCTGGACTCCTACATTTTCTATGCAAAAAGCCTCTCGAAGTAAGATCGCTCAGTTTACGAAAAGGGAAGATCTTCCGCGGATTCAACTATTGTATGTCGGGTTCTTGTAAATATTTTATACTAGCTAACCTGACTGACGTTGTCTTGCCATTATTATATACCTATTTGTGTACTGAAAATAATGTTGCAACTATAAATTGAGATATAAACTATTAAGTATCTCAATTTGGATCAAACTTTAAACCGTAAGCAAAAAAAATATTAGCAGCTTAAGTAGTTAAGAAATTCAGTATTATGATTGTTTAATATATAAAGATGATGATATATAACTACAGCATTTTATATAAACAACATCTAACAGAAAAATAAGTTTACAAAAACAGATGTATTATGTAATTATTTTTATAGACGCTCTGTGCTCTGTGCTACAGGCTATATGCCAATTAAATCAACCAAACTCTAAAATAACTAAAATTGACAGTACTAGACACGGACACGTAATTTTTAAATGTAAATATATCTAGAACGTGTTGTAAACTTTGTAAGTGCAATGCAGGTTCTATTATGTATCTAGTTGATATAACGTGTTATTTAATAAGTTACTCTGTGTATAGTTATAAAAACAGGTGACCGAAAGGTCTTGATAACTATGGGACAGTTTTCATCAATCTATGAGCTCATAGGTTACATGTAGCTATACTTATTTGTTACGAAGAAAAAAGTATTGCGACTATAATTAAGACACAAAATACGCTATGTCAAGTTTGACCAAACTTTCGAAAATGTTAAAGCCGTTCCAGGAGTTAAGAAATTCAGTATCACGACTTTTTTATATGTAAAGATGATATGGAAATTTAATACTTGATATTATACGTCTATCGCATTTAATAAAAACTAAATCCTACTGAAAAATAAGCTAACAAAAACAAATGTATCACGTAATTAATTAAGAGGTACATTTTTATAGACGCTCTGTGCTACAGGCTCTAAACCAAGTTTATGTTGACGTTGCAGAATTTATTATAGCCGTTGTAATAAGCGAGCGAGCGAAGAATCCAATCAAAAAAGAAACAGCATCTGTCAGAGCTATTAAAACGGGAAGGTTTAATATCAAAGCACATTACAGGGGGTTATCGCAATATGGCGGGATACACACCGAACTGAAGGTCCGCTATTATTTTGTTGACTTATAATATTAACATGCACATTCTTTGATGAAAGATATCATAAAGAATAGTATCTCCCCCTGTACCAGGTGTCATAAAAGGCGACTATGGTACCAGAACCGACAGATGAATAGAAACAATGCGCATCAAATGCACAGGGCGTGGTGACCATCGTAGAGCATAGCTTTGCGACGTCCTATTGCGTTTTGGCTACGCATTGGTGTACCAACAGATCATGGTGCTATACAGGATATACCATTTGTTGGTTCTGGTACCTCCGATGCTTTTTACGACATCTGGCTTAGAGAGGTGCCCACGTGTTTTATGTCAATTATTACTTCGGTTATATGGATCGAAAAATAATGAATTATACATAAGATGATAGTAGAAAACAATCCACTTGTCTTGGCTTTAGGCTGGATTCGAACCTACTTCTTTCCTATGCCGTAGGACTGCAATACCGTTGTGCTATCGAGACCTTAGAAGACACGTCAAATTTTTACTAGTATGGTATTTTATTTTTATCTAGTAAAAATTTACTTAAATTTAAAATTTATTTTTCGAATTTGTATCTAGCATTCCATTTTTCATCAGAGTATGTCTCCAAAATCACGCACGGCACATCAAACGCTACGTGAAAACTGACCGATTAAGCGCCTCCGCCCATTTCAAAGTCAAGCTAATATCAACCTTGTCCCCTTCTTTTAAAGATCAACACCAGCCTATGTAAATTGTATCCAAGGCAATAAAAACACCGCGGATAGAATTATTACTCGACAAAAAAATATTGCGTGCCGCGAAAATTATTGCGTCGCCAGCTTTTTATTACACTTTTTATTTTACTATTAACGTTATAAGCGTTTCGCTTTGTGTAATAACTGTTTGTTTTGTGATATTGCACCGAACGGCAGGGCGTATTGTTTCTGTCAAACTTCTTTCTATTAAAGAAATATATAACGTACTTCGATAGTATAATGTCGATTTTGTAATGTTTCATGAAGAAAATTTTAAGTAAGATTTTAATTTCCGCTTGATATACAAAATGTTGGGTTACATAACCAAATATAAACCACAGAGTAATAATAATATTTTCATTTAATATTTAGAATAAACACAACAAAGGAATCACAAATTTAATACCTAAACACATGTTTTTAACACCCAGGCACACGAAAAACATAAATATCATAAAATAAATGTTTTTCCGGGGTGTCCATCGGAGTCCATTGGGCCTGTCATGTAAAACCATAATTTGGATTCAGATCATTTAGGTCAGCTTATTGAATTTCAGTTGGTGTGCGACAGTTTACTAATTTTTTTCATTGAAAACACCAAAAATAAACAATAAGAAACAACTTGGAAAAGATTTGAAGAGTTGGTAAACTCTTTTCGTAGATGTTCAAATGATTATAGTTCAATACACAAAACTTCAATTTAGATACGAATACCTCAGTCTTTAACAAATGAGCAACTGCTTTTAAAAAAAAACTAGTATAACAAATTTTATTTGTCACTTACTAAGAATAATTAAATTGTCATCAATTAGTAAGTTTTATGATTGTTTTATACTCGTTATTTTTTAATTTTCCACTACTTTAATGTTTTCATAAAAAAATTCGGCACCGTATCTGAGACTTTTACAATGCTACCAGATGGTCTCACTATAAAACAGAGCCTTCCGCGATGTACGTACAAGAATTTTATAGTTTTTCTTGACCTTATTTTTACAACCGATAAAAATGAAATTAAACACAGAACGAAGTACAAAAAATGAATACATACTAATATCGCTTTGATTATATCTTTTCAGTGTTATAAAATGCAGCAAAAGCACAGTTCAAACAAAGATTGAATACTAATTACTGAGTGACTTATATAGAAGATATGGCGAAAGTCGCAAAATTTGCAAAAATAGAAAACAGATCTTACGCGGGCTCAGGTCGACGACTCCAGCGGACTGATGGGACAGTTGTTATTAGATATGTATTCAAAGCATTATTAAAAATGGTGTAAGGTTTACAATTGTACCCAGAAAATATCACTGAAACAGGAGAATATTTATCTGCTTATTACCTATCAATCATATAATTGGTATAAAAATAACAGTGATTAATATTATTAATTAAATCCATTACTTTTAAAGATAGTAAGTACACAGAGCCTTTGAATACAGCCTCAAAGAACCCAGAAACTTTAAAGGATATCCGATCGTTCTTTCATTTGGAAAACTTGGTTCTGCAATTTACTCAATCTTGAGCTAAGCACCTTCTCTAGTTCGCTTAGCTCACTAAGAAACAAGAAAACTTATTCGAACGTCTCAAGACGTTATTTCTCAACGGTGATAATATGTATGATTTACTATTATTAGTTGGTTAGGTGTTCGATTTAGATATTAGATATTTCTATTTATTATATGAAACATTTTTTAGAACTTATAGCAGATATTAAATATCTAAAGGCTTAATTAAAAACAATAAGACGATTCAATTAAAAAAATGTACTTGAAATCACTTACAAATTGATTTTAGGCCTTAATTGAAAGCAAATTGGACACGCAATCTACCAGAAATGGACATGCATGCAAATAAATAACTATCGCATATGTGTGGCAAGATAAAACAATGACAAGGAAGTGCCTTTATTAAAACAGTGCTGTAAAGAATCAAATTAAGTTATAATTCAAATAAATGTTTTTTTAATTATAACTTAATTCGATTCTTAACGGCAGAGTAGAATAGTACTTCCCCCTTATAACATGTATTGTAAGGGGCGACTAAGGTACTCGAACCGACAGATTGCGCAGATCCATCCGCAACAATGTAGCTCAAATGCTAACAGGGTGGGGATGGGCAGCAGCGTTCCCATCACGAAAGCTGTGCTCTGCGTTTGCCACCATGGCAAAATTCACTCAGTCTTGGAGAGGCCTAGTCTATATTATATTGCCTGAGTCTATATTACAGAAATTTAGATTGAATTTCTAATATTTAATAATACTATCGCATTTATAATATTTGCTCTCTCACTCATATCTTTAATAATTCGTACAGTACATCAGTGTTTGTGATCTAATTGTTGTATATATGTAACTAATTCGAGATTTTAAAAAATAGAGATAACAGTCCGCGTAATGAACCGTAGTCTAGTATTATTACAAATATGATACTTGCAGTTCGTCAGCCATGTTCTACTCGTAAATATGTTATGCCGCTTTATCGAGTAATTTTACTGTCTCACTCAACCTTTAAACTGGGGCACGGTAATGCAAGCGATGTTATTACGTGGCAGCAATAGATGAGAGTAAGCTACCTACGCAAGAAACCTTTGCAGCAATAAAACAATCTTTAGAACCCTTAAAAAAACGCTGATTATTTTACCCTATTAAATTTTATACGACTTTTAAAGAACTTTGCGCCAACTAATATCTTTATCACTTAGAAAAAACGGAATCTAGTAAAAAAATATATGTATATTGTAGCTCTGATTTATTTCATGTCTCTAAATGATGCAACAAAGGCATAAAAAGATAATAAGATTGATCAACATGCAAATTAAATTTACTCGAAATCATGATGAATGGTATATCATCGGAAATCCAGTAATTCCAGAGGGGTGTTGCCGAATATTGGAAAAACGTGTAGTTTAAATCACATAATGCAGAGGTACGTACATAATTATTATATCTACGTAATTCCTTTGTGCCGTGTCATCCCAATCAATCAAGGTACCGCGTTGAGAGTAGGGGGAATATAAACAATAAAATTTGTGGGATATTGTATTGTTTTCTAACCGGTTTGCCCAGCGAAGTAATTATGGGCAAAATACCACCTTTTTTGGAAAGCCCACCTGTAAACTTCTATTGCATTTTGAGCCCTAACACTGATTTAATGACTCTAATGTTTTTCTCACTCACCTTCAAACCGCAACACAGTGATGAAAACGCTGCTAATTGACAATAGAAATATACAAAAGTGAAGGACCAATTCAGAGGAGTTATGTTTAAATATATATCAATATATTTAATAAAGTAGTTAATTTCTCGTACCTAAAATAAATATAGTGTAGTCACCGTACAACGGTTGCGTGTCAACCTCCCGCTTTTAACAATCCCTTGTGCCTTCGATGCCTGAGCTACGTCTGTGTAATGTTGTACATTATAGATAGATAACCGATAAGGTTTACCCACGATATCGTTTGTTCAAACCTAACAGGTAAAGGAAATTACTTCAGACTGGCTGGTAAAGGAGCAAATATAAAGAAGTGAAATTGAATTGTGCCTTTCAAAGTAAATGTGGTGGGTATAAAAATGGTAACACCGTTAATTAGCTGTATAATGTAGGTTTAAATTAATTACACACTGAACACGTGGTTTCGTTGTCGAAGATCAAAATACCTACTTTTTGATAAATCTAGATTGTTTCTACATTAACCTTTTAAGAGACCGACAGCGCATTCGTTCCTATCTTGTACGTAAAAGGCCATTTTCAGGTCCGCGTCTCACCCAGCACAAACGTTTATCTGACGTAGATTTTGTGGTCGTCCTGTGTCTGAGATGTATTAGTCAGTTGTCTGGTTTAGTAATTAGCATATCAAACATATAAAGCATAGTCTATAATGGTTAGAAACTTGTAATTTTCCTTTTATAATGCAGAGGAGAACTAAGAAAGATTTTTTTAGTAATTTACCCCTAGAGGGGTAAACGGGGATGCAAAGTTAGTATGAAACTTTTGTTGTTTTTGAAGTTTTACAAATGAACTTAGTATTCAAAATTAGTATGAAAGTTCTCTAAGTTCTCTAATTTTTAGCGTTAAATGTCATATATATAAAGGATAGCTGACTGAATCACACATATCACAGATAGGCCTAAACTAAAAAATCAGAAAATTTCAGTAGCCCACTTGTCGAGTTAGAAAAGTTTGAGGCTATATCGTTATAGGATTAACAGAATAAATGACACTAGGTTTATTCTACAACTTTCGCGGGTGAAACCGTAAAACGCTGCAAATTTATATATTATAATTTTATATTCTATAATATTATTAAATTCTCTGTGTTGTCTGATACCTATACATAACTCCACTGCTTTAAACTACTTTTCTTAAGTTAGGTTAATAAGAGATGTATGAATTTACTGAAATTACTATAATCACCTCCTTTTTAACGTAATTCGTGTGTAACCATTAGTATTTTTATTGGTAAATAGTTAATACTGAGGTTTCACAACAATATTGGTACATAACATTATTAAAAAATATATATTTTATATATATAATATTATATTATTGCTATTTATTTATTGTGAATATATTTAATTCATTTCTTTCACTAACGGGCAGGGCTTTGCATTATATTAATAAACATTTAAGGGTCAGTTCAGGTCTCAAGGTTAGCGACGCGCCAGTTGTACTCGTATCTTTAAGAATACACGTATGTCTAAGGGCAATATGCGGACGATACGTTTGTTTGCGAACTTAGTCCGGAAGAAACATCAATAACATTACCTCAACTAAGTCCAGGATTGACTTAATCCGAAAACCATAATCATCATGCAAGTAGATATACATAAATAAATAAGTAAAGATATTAACGCTGACGAGGAAATGGCTGAATCTTTCCGTCATCGGGAATTAAGAGATGAGGGCCAGTGTTTCTTTGAAGGGATTAGTTTGTGGCCTCTATGAGAGAGCTTGGTTTGTTCCCATTAATTATAGTCACAGATAGTACAGTATTTTTTTTTATTAAATCATATGAATTGAGTGTTTAGGTTTTAAAAATATTTTCTTTGCATTTTATGTGCTAATGGAATGTGCTTCCTTTGTCGATCAGACGCGCGCAATCGCTGCCGATTTTTCAGAGAATGGTAGAGGAGTACTACCTATCATTGTAGTTGTTGCTTGCATATTATTCGTTTTATATTCTTCTCTTTATTTTAATATTATTATTATTTTTTGTGTTTCCGTGTGTGTATATATGTATTGTATGTATGCATGTGTGTATGTGTGTGAGTGTGTGTGTGTGTGTGTGTATGTGTTGGTGGATGTTTTACTTTATATATGTTGATTGTTTATATTTATACATTAGTTTAATTTATTATATAGTTGTTGTATTTCTTTTTTGTCCAAAGGTTGCCTGGAAGAGATCGCTCTATGCGATAAGGCCGTCGATTGTACTGTACTGTTGTATGTTTTTCTAGGTTATTTGAATGTGTTGCTTATGGTGTGTACAATAAAGAATATTATTATTATTATTATGTACACCATTTTGAATAATAAAAGTTCAATTTGAATTTGAGTTATGGACACTAACAGATATTTGTTTTATTTTGCTTGTAACTCGTTGTAACTTGTAACTATAGTAGCCTAGTGTATACAGTTGTCCTATTATAATATTTATATATATAGAAACTGTCTGACTGACTGAAATATCAACTAGAATGGTAATAAAATTGAAATTTTGTGCGGATTTTGCAAGTTCAGTTTATAACGTATGGAAGTACTGAAATTTTTGAAAATTAATCCCCTAAGGGGGTAAAATAGGGAAAGCAAACTTAGTATAAATTTTGCCATTTTTGAAGTTATTTCAATGTAATTTAGTATGAGGACTTCATGTCATGAAATACTTGTAAATTTTTTTTTGATTAACATTCCTCAAAAGGGTGAAGGGGGTATAAAGCAAAAAATCTCTAATTTTAAATTTATTTCAATAAAATATTTTATTTGCGTGGTATTTACCTAATAAATATTAATAACAATTTTTTCCTACATTTTTGTGACTTCAAATAAATCGGACTAATATTGACAGAAAGCAATTGTTAGAAAGAGCCACATACTACTTTTATTGTTTTAGTTATTCTCATAAGAAATAGGCCGCTACTAAATCAACATAAATAATTTATTTATTATAACTTTATTGTATATCAAACACAACATGTAGACTTATTTGCAATGCCAATAGTTATCATCTTTTTTTATTTAAGTCAGCAAACAGATATAGGTCCGCTTGATGACGGTACTGTCATCAAAACGATATTACTAAAGTATTACCAACTTTTTGAACTGAACATACAATGTCACAATTACCCAGTAACATAACAATGTCACTGACTCTCTCACTTTTCTAACCGGAACACAGCAATAGGAACAAAGCAATAGGAAAATTGGTATTTGGCTGTAGAAATAGGTAAGATTGACTTTTGTAAGATGTCTGCCAGTTAATCATTAGTCAAAATATATCATTAAGCCGGTGGAGTGGAATAGTTCCTCCCTCTGTACCAGCTGTCGTATGCGACTAAGGTACCGAAACCGATAAATGGCGGTATATACACCTGAAACAGCAAAGCTTAATTATAGGGTAGGCATGGTTAGTTGCTTCCCTGTCGCAATGCTACGCTCTGCAATTGTACACTACGTCTGCCCAGCGAGGCAACTATGGGCAGAAATCCCTCTATCTTACGGATGCCAATATCCATCAGTCTACTTTCTAAGGCTGATATGACTATGATGAAACTTCATATATATATGCACATGTAAATAAACACCGAAGATATTAAAGTTTAAATAATACATTACTTCAGTTACTGGCGAAGGTCCTGGAAAAACGGCTACTAAAAACTGTAATTTTGTGATTTAAATTTTGATTCTATGTATTAATTATAAAAACTATTTCCACAATGTACAATGTTCTATTGCATATTGCATCAAAAAGACTGTGATAAATCTTTTCCTTTTAAAGCTGAGGTTTGTTTCGCTCCTCTATTGTGTTGCTAACGAGTAACTAATTCTTTGGTTTTTATTGTTACATTCTCTTCCAGAAATGGAAGTAAATATTTTGCTGGACATACTGACCTCGTTATATAAAGATCAATAAATGAAAGTAAGGCAATGTATAATATAACTATTTTTGGTATGATGTTTATTTAACTTTTTTATCGACATTTTGAATACATTGCAGCAACGAATAAATTTGAGATCTTAGAAATATTAAAAATTAATAAAAATATATATTTCATATACAGTGCGCATTTTGGAGTTTATTTAACATAAGTGTAATAATAGCGCGGCTTTATATACGGTTTTAGAATAGACCATACATATTCATGTAACATATCTTTTACTCATTTCACTGGGCTCATGGCACTAATAGCCCGTCCATCCAAACATTAATTTTAAAAAATTAATTGAAGAGTATTATCAATCATAAAACCTATTTAATTATGTTTTGTAGACAATTATGGCCTAAAATATTACATCAAGTATTTATTTAAATTCGATATGTTTCTGGGCATATTCATATGAATCACGCAATGTATTACATTTTTATTTTACCTACATTTTTTTTTAAATATCTAAACAATACAGATTCGAGCTCTAACCATACTATTTTTTAAAGCACCAAATTATTTAAAGGACAGATTCCAATTCCTATCTTCCTCTCACGAACGTAATGTCCGTTTTTCGAATACTCTCTCGCTCTTAACTCCTTCTCATTCATCTACCTATCACTCTAGTTTTTTGACAAACTCTTTATATATATATATATATATATATATATATATATATATATATATCATATGCATTTATTGCGTTTATTTATACAAATATATATGCCACGTTTATCTATTTTGTCTGCACCACTATATATATATTTTTTTCTGTTTCGTGTAATGGTTGACTGGGAGATAATGCCATCTGGCATTAAGTCTGCCATTATACATTTTGTAACATTTTGTGCAATAAAGTTAAATAAATAAAAAAATAAATACCATATTTTTTAGAGTGATAATTATTGTCTATGTAAAGTAATAATTATTAACGGCAGTGAACCCCCGGTTTGTAGGGTTTGTAGTTTGTATATTATTTAAAAGTAATTCCAATTTTACTTGTAAATACATTTTACATTTATCATCATTATTATTACATTTTGGCTACATACACTACTTTGAGTATTTACTATTAGATAGATATATTTATATCATCAGTCGCCTCTTACGACACCTGGTACAAAAGGTGATACTTTTACTCTGCCGTTAAAATGGTAATTTATTTTATAAATAAGTATTAGTCCACATCGCGAAAATTGCGCTCTGCAATTGCCAACACGCTTGCCCCGCGCGGCAATAATGAAAAAAAACCCTTTTATTGGGGAGGTCTATGTCCAGCAGTGGACTTCTAATGACTGATATGATAAAGTATTAATCGCGTCAGACATATATTATATAATCGCAAATAGTTATTTGCGATTATATTAGATCATGAGTTCATGAAGAACCCTAGAGTATGTTTATTTTCATTTAAAATCTAAACAAAAATAAACAGTACAGGTTGACAATGAACGATAAATAACTGCATTGTGTTTGAAACTAATAAATTTCACTGCTTTATGTTCGTATCGACGTTTCCAGTTATTTTCAATTTTCTAAAGAATGCCATTGCATTCTCTTATTGACATTTACAGAGTTTTAGCAATATTTTTTGTTATATTAGCTATAGTCACATAATAATAGTTTTACATTATTAAAATTTGGATGAGCCGAGTATTAAGTACTTTAATACATTTTTATTTTTATCCGATTACAATATAATAAGTATATAATAAAAAAAAATATAAGTTCTGGAAATGTGTACGTAGCTTTTTTAGTAATGTAATTAAATTTATAAATTTTTAATTTTACTTTAAATGTAGTAGTTATTTATCACAAACATTATTTAGAAGAAAAATGTTTTTTTGAAAATGCACGACGTTTACCACTTTTTTTATGAGTATTAACACTTTACGATTACCAGGAAAAGCTATTACAGAATCCAAAAATTTGTTATTCGGAAATTAGGCGTCATACGACACTTAGATATTGATCTGAAAATAATTGAAAATATTGATGTATTATTATTATATTTACTATATTACTATATAATACTATACTACTATATAATACTATATTACTATATAATTATTATATTATTATATCTACGAGAAAATTTGTTATTAATTGTAAAGGCATTTGATTAGTTTTTTTTATTTTGCCTGTTTTTATTCACATGAACAACGAACGAAACCTGTTTTGCGTTGATTTTTAATGTACATTAGTTTAATCTTGTTTTCTTTAATCTTCCATAGGCGCCAATTTATTTTGTAATACGTTACTCCTATACATTGGAGGCATTGTTAGAGCTTCCCTTCGGTGGCGCTAGAATAGATGTTAGAGTAATTCCAGCATTGGGTTAGCCTGAAAAGAAAATCGTTGTAATCGTATAGGAAATTTAATACGTTGATATGTCGAATTCTCGAATACTTCATATTTAGTGGTTCTACCCACGTGAAAATGGAAGTGAAATAAACAACATTATGTCATATTTGTAAAAAAACATACATACATTCACTTGACTGAGCTATGTCTGTGAGAAGAGCTCTGCAAATATACCATTTAGCCCAACAACTCCTTAGGGAACATATTAAAGGGGTTTAGCAATTACCGCACGTGTATCTAGTGCAGTCAGTGCAAATATATATAAATATATTACACAAAAAATAAATTATAGCTCATGAAATTCAACGTCAATTTTGTCTAGGTTGATTGGGGAGATTTGCGGAACCACGTGAAACCGATCAATTTAATCGGACCCCGGCACCGAGATATTCGATATTTCACCGAATTTAATTACTTGAATAAATTAACGATAGCCAATTTCATCCGTGGGTCAGTTGACACGAGTTTTGATAGCGAATTAAAATTTATTGGTAGGTAACTAGTTAATTGGTTGATTTGTTTATTATAATAAGATATTGTTTTATGAACTTTTAATAAAACATTACAAAATCGGTAATAAAATGAGCTAATAATCAATTCGAAATCGATAATGTATTAATTTATTTTGTTAGACCTCCCCAAAAAAGGGGGAATTATGCCCTTAGTTGTCACGCAGGGCAAGCGTGTTGGCAATCGCAGAGCGCAGCATTCGCGTTAGAGATACTGCTACCCATTCCCGCCCTGTGCATTTGAGCTGCATTGTCTCGGATCGATATACCGCCATCTGTTGGTTCTGGTACATAAGTCGCCTTTGACGACACCTCGTACGGGGGGAGGTACTATTTATTCTACTCTGCCGGCACGGCAGAAATTAATTCAATATATATACGTATAAATCATATCGCGTACAAAAAACTACAATTACCCGTACATAAAGTCTCCCTAATTACTGAGATTAAACTGGACAAACGAACTGACTTAGTTAAGCGTAACAAAGCACACAAGGAACTAGTCTGTGAGAATAGTAAAGTACGTATGCAAGTCAATCTTTGATCATGCAACAAATAACCGCACGCCGTATGCGTGGACTCCGTGACAAGTACTCGGAGGACATTCTTTTGACAATTTAGGGATTTTCGTCCCATGGGGATTCTTTGGCTCTAGCATACGTGTTACTTCATGTAATTGTGTCTGTTTCTGAATACGGCTGTAAATTTATTTTAAAGATAAACAAAATCTTGCCCTTTGCCGTGACTTACCGGCAGAGTAGAATTGTACATCCCTCTGTACCAGGTTTCGTAAGAGACAACGAAAGTACCAGAACCGACAGATGGCGGTATATCCATCAGAAACAGTGCAGTTTAATTGCACAGGGCGGGGATGGGCAGCAGTATTCCCATTGCGAACGCTGCGTCTGCGATTGCCAACATGCTTGTCTAGCGTGGCAATTGTGAGCAAAATACCTCCTCACTTGTAGAGGCCTATATCCAACAGTGGACTTCTAACGGCTGGTATAATGATGAGGTATTTATCTTTTATATAATAAATTTAAAAGAAAAACTATACCATAAGATTCATCCAGCCTGATAGTCGACCATAATATGAATTATAAAGTAGTTGCTATAATTGTTTTCAGTTAGACTTGTGACCTAATATTGGTAAGCCGCGCTTTGGAATACGAATGTATTTTCAAATATATCTAGATATAATTATATGTATTATAAAACTGAAGAGTTTGTTTACTTGAATACGCTTACTCAAGAACCGCTGGCCCTATTTGGAAAATTCTTTCAGTGTTGTATAACTTATTTATCGAAAAAGGCTAATATACCCCCCTAATTCACTATTCTACTACTAATTGTTGTATGTGAGATATATGTTTGTGGAGATATATGTATGTGGAGATATATGGACGCGGCGTGTAGCTATTACAAATATACAGCCACCTGCCGATTACAGTATCTTAGTTTAGTCGTATGACACCTGGTTCCGGGATCTAATTTACCGGTACCCCACGGATATTGGCTTTAGGACTATACCAACTTTTCCATTCACTTCCACCTTATGAATTAGTGCAGTTATGATATCTTCGTCTATTCTAACTACTTTCCCAACATTCCTTTCAATATCATATATAATCAGACGATATAAAATCAGTATATACAATATCAAACAACGTCTATTGGAGTAACTATGATATAATAAGTAACGAGATGCCATGTGCCTGACATAAATCCTATCTCCAGGCTCCAATTCCAAATTTCCATGCAAGACACCGAACGACATTTACAGGAACCGTGCATTTCCATCTCCTAGTTTCTGTGTGATGTATATCAGCAATATCGGCTCAGTAACTGGCTGAGAAAACTTACGTAATTTTAAATTACAAGCTTTGCACTAAATACGCTTAGCTGTGAAATTATACATGGGACTTTTGAAATGGGAAAAACCATTCAATTTTGTCCGTCTACCAGTTAGTTTCCGTTAGTCTCTGAAACTGCTATACCGATTTATTAAGACTTCACTGGCAGATAGCTGCCGTTGTAAGGAGTAACTTAAATAATTTTTGTAATTTGTTAATGGCACGAGATCTGCGTGAGTGTAACCGTGGGACGCTACTAGTAACAAAATAGTTTAAAAAATAAACTTATTGATGGCTAACCAGAAGTTGTTGTTAACATGTGTAATGATATCTTTTTTACACGTGCTTTTTAGACGTGCGCTCTGATCATTAGTATATATAACGTAGAAGTTTTTGTTTTTATTATTTGACTATATCGATAAACAAGCATACTGTTCGCGTAATAGTAAGTGTCACAGTAGCTCATGGACGCTCGTAATATCACAAGTATATCACTAGCGCGTTGTTAACCTTGTGGCTTGACGATATTATGTGACATTACTCAGTAATTTCACTGTTTCTCTCTCACCCTTCAAATCGTAATACAGCTATGCGAACATTGCTTTTTTGCGGCAGAAATGTGTGAGAAAATAAATACGAATGCAGTCGACCAGTAAGTAAGTAAGGTCTGTATCATGTGAAAGTGTGTAAGGATGGTGTTTGTTGCAAGATAGTTTGTAGTACTTATGTGATTTTCTATTCAGGAAAAATGTGCGATTCCGGTGTGATAAGTTTGTATCCTTTTTTTGTGAGAGATCGTCGTGTTTTTTTTGCTTAGTGGTGTACAAAGTTATTTACTAATACTAAAATATAAACTGATTCATTAGATTAGCTGAAATTTGTATATAAAAAAGGATAAGCAGAGTGACTGAAGTATCAACGCGGAGCCTAAACTATAAGGCTTAGAAACTTGAAATTTTGCATAGGGGTTTCTTTTATCACGTACTAAGAAATGTTATAGAAAATTTATCCCCTAAGAGGGTAACATAGGGGTACAAAGTTAGTTAGATATTTTCTTTCTTTGAGGTTATTTAAATTAAATTCAGTATAAAGTTTCTTCGTTGAAAGCCATGAAACACCTGTAAAATATTTTTTCGAAAATTGTTCCTTAAGAGGGTTAAAGGGGGTTACAACGTTTTATAAAAGTTCCTTTTTTCTAAGATTTTTTAATAAAATGTTATTTCTTTATATATGACTGACTGACTGACTGGCTGGCAGACTGAAACTGAGGGGTGCTGCTAGTTTGCTATAAAAGTAGTAAGTTGTTTAATATGGCAAAGGGCGATTGAAAGGTTTCACATTAGCAAAGGGAGTTTCGGTCACAGTCACCGTATATAAAGAAGAAAACTTATACTCATATAATATTTTGTTTTTTATACCTATATTTTATTGTATATACCGTAATACAAAGATTTATGTTTCATCATTTAATGCTTTGGATAAATTGGCTGTAAGTTAAGTACATCGGTACAGAGCAATTGAAAGCTTTACCATAATCAAAGTGATCTGAGGTTACCAGCGGACCTATATTTAGTAGAAGACAGACCTATATTTTTTATTACGTGTACCTGATAAAAAGCATTAGTAAATCACAAATAGATATGTTCCATATATTTCATGTCCACTTTGTGTAAGTTATGTTTATTATGGTTTTGTACCAATTGTTGGCGAACTTAATAAGATAAACCGACTAATATTGACGACTGAAGAGAAAACTGTTGCTCTTCGCCAGAAGTTGTCGTTACGAAATCATCCAGAAAGAAGCTGCGCTCTTGTAATCCTGATGGATGTTTTTTATTACTGTCAAACTTTTTTATCGGCTCTAAAATGCGGTATATTAAAATTTTTCATTTTTTTATTTACTATGTTGAGAATAAAAAAATGTCTTTTGTCAGTCTTGAGAACGGTTGCCGCAAGGTAACTGAAACGTCGAAATTAAAATGTTAAAAGTTAAATAAACTGCGTTTTTAAGCCGTTTTATAACAACAATAGATACAAATTAAATGACTTGCTAGTTATAATTAGTCTTGTACAGCAATATAAGTTAGAATGAACCAATTTTATTCAATTGCAAGTAGAAGTTGTTGTCGATGTTGTTTGTAACAAGTTCTAAGATCGGTCGGAGTAAGTTTCTGTTAACAAACATGAGCACTGCGGGCCTTACAAACAGTGGACGTCTAGTTAACTGTTACTTGCCACATCCTTTACAAAATTGAAACAAAACAATATTTTAGCATAATTTTTTTTCTATTGTTAATGAAGTGATGAGAAAACTAAACCCTAACTAATATTATAAATGCGAAAGTAAGTTTGGATGTTTGTTACCTCTTCTCGCTTTATGAACTCAACCAAATTCTCAAAATTTCGCATACATATAGTTGATAATCCCATAAAAAAAGTACGATAAACCACAATTTTGGTACAACAAAAGTTCAATAGATGGCGCTTTTAAAACGTTATATCAGGTAAAAGCTAATCTAATGAGAATACCCTAATTTTGATTCGGTTTTTTCTATCTAAACTAACATTTAATATATATGTTGAAATGGGTTGGTAACCTACACTCCATTTATACATATATCCTTTAAGACGAATTATTACCTATATTACACTTACATTTAAAACGAGATACTGCATAAGTTTTAGTAATTTTTAACTTCAATTAATTTTTTAGCTTAAAAAGTTTGCCATTGTATTGTAAAGCCATTGTATGCTGTTATTTCCTAGGAGCAAGCTCTTATTTAGAATAGTCATCGTAAAATGTTACTGTTCTTTGGAATAAAAAAATAGATATCCCGCTACTATAGTATTTATTTGTTTCACCTGTCTTTGTAATAAAAGTGTTTGGATTTGATTGAGATACTGGAACCTATAGACGCAAGCATCTACCTGATCATCATGCAACAGAACGATATGCGGTGCAGCATCTTCGATACAAGGATACTTTCTGTATTGCTGTCACGTGAATCCAGGAGAATCACAGGATTGCGTTGGAAGCACACCGTATAAATACGAGTCTATTGGAAATTGCTCAAAATTCTTATATTTCCACTTATTATTTTTTTTATTCTTATTATTTATTAACTTAATAATTATAATATTTAACCTACTATGACTAATATTAACAAATTTGAAAGTGCTTTAATAATAAGCTATATATAGGTGTAATTGATTGCTTTTTAACTTGAAACTTAATTATTCTATTATTATTATTAATTACCAGTAACGGTACATACAATTATCAAATAGACACATGCTACTTATCATAGCTTTTCGGGTTTATCTGGACTAAACCTGCAACATTTCCGTTGCTCTTAAGCGTGTCTCTGAACTGAAAGCTAAAAAAAGCCATTTCTCGTTTATCAAAAACTGTGTTCATTCCACTTCACATTTTTATTGGTGGTATTAAATTTAATATCAGCTAATGTCAAATACAAGAGAGAACACAAAGCGGGTAGAAAGAATGTACATGTCAGTCAAAACTACAAATCAATAAAGCTGTACTAAACCTACGACTTTAGTTTACGTTAGCTTAGTTTCAACCCCAACGTCTCGCACCCTACACGTGTAGTTTCGGTCTCATGAATCCTGTAGTCTTTCACATGTCACGTGGTAATCTCGCACAGCGAGTGCAAAGTACCCTGACATAGAGTCACTCAATGAGCGAAGCCGCTTTCTCGTCTGTGCACTAGAATTGACGTCTACAGACTAGTCCATTCTTAGTACACACATAATTATACGAAATGTCAGTCACATTGGTGACCACTAAATTATCTAACTATACAAATATCTCACTAAAGTGAATGGAATACTTTGCAATGGAAGACAATTAAGTGAGCCTCAAGCAAAAAGTATGTTGTGTCAAGATGTATCCGCTGTCCATCATTATACCAGCCATTGTAATTCCACTGCTGAACATAGGCTTCCCCAAAATGGAAGGATTTGCCCATAACTTCGGCGCTGAGTTAGCATGTTGGCAATCGCAGAGCGTAGCTTTTGCGACGTGGATGCTGCTGCCCACCGGTCTGTACATTTGAGCTACACTGTTTTGGATGGATATACTGCCATCTGTCGGTTCCAATACCTCAATTGGCTTTTAAGACACCTGGTTCGGGTACAGAAGATGGTACTATTCTACCCTACCGGTACCCTACAGCATGCTATCCATGACATCTTCCATTCCACAACGAGGGTATCTATCCCCCATATTTATCCCCCACAGATCTCTGCACTACATCTGAATTATTAGAAGTAGCATATGTTATTTATTTTTGATATATAATTATTGAAAGAAAAGATTGAAATAAAAATACAAGGTGTATAAACAAAACATTTTATTTTTTAAGATTTAGGGGTTATTTTCAAATTTGTAGTTGCATTTTAATTTTTATTTTACTATGCCATCACAAACGTTGATTGTTTAACGGTAATGTTTTTCTTTGTACGCATGTATATAAAAGCGTTTTTATATATATGTACGTACGACTAGATAATGCACCATTTCCACTAGATTGTAGATTCGTAAATATATAGAAGAAGAAAATAATTCTGACATCTAAGTTCTGAGGCTAATATTTTTTCTCGGTATATTCAAGGATACTTCTGTTGGTCCAACTTGGAAATTCTAACGACAAACTACAGTCTATTTGTGTACCCAGTTTAGAAACATTCTACATCTTGTTAAGTTGGTTACGTATTCCAGTATCAATGCTCTAACATGAATACAATTCTTGTTCAGACCTAGACTTAAACTTATCGATGAAGAGAAACTAATAGGGGAATATTGATGTGCAGCCCCTCATCAGACTTCAATATATGAGATGTTGGGTACATTTATTAATAATAATTACAACTCTAACTCTATTACGTTGTGTGATAGATACGGAGAAGTTAAACAAATCATTATGTATTTATGGTATACCAACGTCGGAATACTTGTTAGGTACTTATTTTGTACCACACAATCTAGTTTTCAAGTTGGCGTTCGCCGTCGTTAGCTACAAATCAGAGTTAACAAGACATTGTTTGTTTGAGCCGTGAATAGACTGCGATGCACTTGGATTTGAACTTTATATGCAGTATGTATATAGTACAGCTAGATATCGGTGTAAATATTTTGTTGGTCTATCCTTTATATTAAACTAACAGCGCCCCGAGGTTTAACTCGCGTTAATTTGTACAACATACCAAGTATCATTGATGCTTCACTGTTATTAGCCAGCGTGATGTTATTTAGCCTTTTTCGATAGGTGGCCTATTTCAGTCAGCCTGCTTCTACTTTTATATATTTATGATTGTGATCCGATTTCTCTTCGTTTTGTGTATAGCTCCTAGTTGGCAGTTTAATATTTCTAAAAATTAAACAGTCATTTATGTATTTGAGCCGAGCATACTATTGATATTTTATCCCCTGAACAAAACTTCCAATTTTGATTGATACATTGATTACTTTTAATAAATATTTTTTTACGCGATAAAAACGTAACCTTTTTGTTTCTCGGTTTAAAGTGTGAGAGAGACTGTGATATTATAAGCTAGTCTATAGGCTGGATTGGCGCTTGATATCACGTGCATTGTATGAGTGATGGCCGGACTGATCTAAAAAAAAAACAATACAAAAAATATTACTTATTATACTAGGTCTACTTATATTTAGAAAATATACATAGTAGTCTTCGGTCTTGGTTGTATATGCATTCTTTAAAAGCAATCCTCATCGGGTCTGGGTGAGTCAAGTCATGGCTTGAGCTCTTTATTCACGCATAAAGAATTTCACAGCCCTTATTAAGAAGGCCTATCTGACGTTAAAAATATGTTTAAAACAATAATCAGATGGTGACAATAAGAAGTTTATTCTTTATAAACTAATTTCTTAGTCCAAGTCATATTTGAACTTAAAAACGATTTAATGTGCTATACATATATCTATCAAAACATAATTGTCTGAATCCTTAAAACTACTCTATCAGTTCACGCTACCATTGAAACGAACGACTTGTTAACTTTAATTTTCACCCAAGAGCTTCAGACTTCGATAAAAACAAGACGTGTTGGCTTAGGCGTCTTAAAAGAATATAGTTTCAATTGGAGAAATGTAGTGGAGTTGACTATTAACTCAATTGTACAAGGCTATTTTGTGTTTAGTCTTTGTTTTTCTAGGTTCTCGAAGTTTATACAAATGAAATACATGTTACTTATATTTAAAATATATTAGCCGTAGGGTACCGGTAGAGTAGAATAGTACCACCTTCTGTATCAAGTGTCTTAAGAGGTGACTAAGGTACCAAAACCTACAAATGGCGGTATATCCATCCGAATAAACTATAGGGTAAGGATGGAAAGCAGCATCCTCGTCGCGAAGTTGCGCTCAGCGATTGCGACCACGCTTGCCAATTGAGGGAAAGAACTCTCTATTTTGAGTAGGCCTATATAGACTACAGTAGAATTTCTCTGGCTGACATGATTATTATTAACATTAGACTAAGATTGAATATTCGCTTATATCATTATTTTTCTGTTGATTCTGTGTGACTGTTTAAATAGAAAGTATTTATTTAATTTTGTAATATCGTCACAATGCAAAATGAATTAATAATAATAACTTTAAACCACCCATTTCAATTTAACATCAAGATAATATCTACGTTTATGGCTATAAAACGAGTTTTGTTTCATTTTTTTCTCTTCAGTTATTTATATATAGGGCATTTTTTTAACATAAATATAATTAGTAATTATTGTTAATATTATTATTTTTTATTTAATGTTAGTACTCATAATAAGCATATTTGTTATTGTTTACCGTACATTAGGTTAAGTAAACCTTCATGAAAGGTTAGATCTAAAGCATAGGTAAATAAATAAATAACTGTTTTAAAATTCTTTAGTTATATTATATATATTGGACATACATAAGTGTAAGTATGGTTGTCATGTAATAATATTATCGATGTTTTATAAGTCCAGTCCTTCATCAAACTGTAAGCAACTAAATCTATATATTATTCCTAGGTTATTTAAACAAAGTCACATCTATTCTACTGTATTAGGTGAACATTATGATTATCACTTTCTTCGATACACGCATATTTTCCTTGCTTTCTTCATATTTATCTATCTATATATAGAGTATTCCGTCGAAATCGGATCGGCAGCCATTCTAACTTAGCTTAAAATTTTAATACGTGGTCGTATTTTCATAAACCGAAAACAAATCTAATACAAAGGTTTTCCAGGCGCTCAAGCTTTACGAGTTGGCCCTCTGTTAAGTTAGGGTAGCTGGCATACACATAAGCAATGATAAGTAGAGGAAGAAATTATGCTAAGGCATTCTTTCTTTAATACTTCTGCTAAACGTGACCTCTTACCATTGACCTTGAGAGGGCAATGCTCGCAGTCTCTTTGCGCCATCGAATCCGGAATGAGGAAATTTGTGACAGAAACAAAGTTACTAACATTGCCCGGCGGATTAGTAAGTTCAAGTTGGAGTGGGCAGAGCATTTGGTACGCAGAAGCGATGACCGATAGAGTCGTAAGGTTCTGGAATGGACACCGCGCACCGGCAAGGGCAGTGTAGGGCACAAGATGGAGGGACGATCTGACTAAAACCGCAGGATCACGCTGGACATAGGACGCATTCAGCCAGTCTTATTGGAAATTTCTTGGGGAGACCTATATCCAGCAGTAGATGTCTTATGGCTGATATGATGATGATGATAATGAATTCTGGTCATGAAAGGTAGAAAGTTACGTAGCCTTCATTAACACGCAGCAGAGGCATAAAGCTTGCGACTCATTTACATCAATTGTTTACGCCAAGAGCAATCACTGTCAAAGTGTATACCCAAATCCTTGACTGTGCTGCTAAAAAGAACTATATTATTATACTAAAGGCGACATGATACATTCTTTATCAACACATATATTATCTGAGGTTCAGGCGAAAATATGCTTGTACGTACTATAAAGAGTACATTGTGAAGTGGGCCTTAGCCCGGGCGATGTCACGCAAGCTTCGCGTGCGCTCACTAAATTATTATTGATTTAAAATAATTACTTGCTCGACTGAGTAAACAGTGCTGTACCAAGCACGCTTTGAAGCGAACAGAAGTTGACGTAGTCTTTTGTTATTTACGAGGAGATAGCTTTTAATGACTTCGGCCCTGCGGGCTTACTATATTTCAAGTCTTGCGGAACTTTTCTTAGAATCTAGACTATATGTCCTTTCATATGTCTTAACTCTTCTATGCATATTATTAATATAGACAACCACTGTTTAGGCCTTAATAGTGTACATAATAATACAAACTGACTCTAATTCTTTACTTGCTGAACTACTATGTACTACATGGAAGAACAGTTTTGAAATTAGTGTCTAAGTTGAGAATGTGCTATTGCCATTGGATTGTGTATTATTTATTAAATGTTTGAAAGAGTGACACCTTCACATCTTGCATATCTATTGCTTTAAATGGCTTCTTAGATTTATTGTAATTAATAATTCTTATAAATATATACCGTGAGGTACCAGTAGAGTAGAATAGTATCTCACCCTATACCAGGTGTCGTAAAAGGCGACTAAGGTACCAGAACCGACAGATGGCGGTATATCCATCCGAGACAATACAGCTCATATGCACAGATTGCAAAACACGCTTGCCCAGCGCGTCAGTTATGGGCAAATTTTTTTTCTCATAGTACTGGTGTTATTAGCCATATTAGGCACCAGTTCCTCACATAATAGAATTCTATTATGTGGGTTAATTCAATTGTGAATATTTTAAATTGCCTGCATTAAGATAAAAAAAAACAAAAGTGTGTATTAGTATTGTAAAACAGACAGATCTTCATATTGTGTTAATTATAATTTAAAAGCAAAATTTAGATCAATCTTAATTACATTGTTAAGTATGGAAGTGATCTTGTCCACTATGTCTTAATCCTCCTTGAAAACAAAAATTTTAATGATGAATATGTGTGTTTGTCCTGTGTATGATATATGTATCATATAAAAACACACATACTCCAAGGTATAAGCATGTTAAAGCATTTTTGTGTCGAATATCATACAGCGGAAGAATCACATTTTTTACATTCATTTCATACGCACACGTAAGGAGGGTATGAAATACGCATGTTAGTATTATAGTTGTGATTCCTTGGACCTTGGAGTCAGGTCAATCAGGTCAGGTCAGTCAGGTCAGGTCAATGTATAAGATGTGTGTGAATACTCATCATCATTTCAGCCACTGAAAGTCCACCTCTAAATCCTATGTCCAAGGAAGGAGGAATTTTGCCCCAAATTGATGCGCTGGATAAGCGTGTTGCCAATCGCAAAGCGTAACTTTCGCAATGGAGATGCTACTGTCCATCCTTACCCAGACGATTGATGTACTGAAATCTGTCTGTTCTGGTCCCTTGGTCGGTTCTAAAACACCTTGTACAGAGGAACGTACTATTCTACTCTGCCGGTTCCTCATAACTACGATGGATATTAAGACATTTCTGTAACATATACAATACCGATACATGTGTTTTCTTTATTTAGTAATATAACAGCACATTAAGATAACATTAAAGATAATATTGGTATATTGTAGGACTTAAACTAATAAAAATCAGTGAAGCACAAAATTGAAAGTCTTTAAAGATATATATTATTAGTTACGACTTATAGTATCTATGACAATTTGCTTGGCGATTTTGTATCTTATGACCTAAAGTTTAATGACGGAATAAAAATCACGAGGCATACAGACCCGTAATAAATCGGAAATTGCCCATATTATGGCACTTTTATTACAGGAAACATTTCAAATTTACATGAGGGAATTGGTTTCAAAAGCTGAGAGATATTAGTTTCTGGTTCACTTACTGTTTAATCTCATTAATTCATAAAACACCAACATTTCATAAATAAAGAAAAAGTTCCAATTGCTGGACCTTAGACTAATTAGTAAGTTAGTGCAAGTTGGTTTTTTTTTAAATTATTTTAGAGCCTTGTTTCAAGTACATAAAATTAAAATGGTGATCTTCTATCTCCAGGCAACGAACAATAAATATTGAAGATCTGGTAAACTATCATTGTGATCGTGTACTAGTGATGTAGTTAGCCGTGCGTTACCGGTAGAATAAAATGGTACCGGCCTCTGTACCAGATGTCGTAAGAGTAGCTCAAATGCAGAGGGTGGGGATGGTCAGCAGCACCCCAGTCGCAAATGCTGCGCTCTGCGATTGCCAACGTGCTTGCTTAGCGCACCAACTCCCCTTTCTTGGGGAGGCTTTTGCCCAGCTGTGGACTTATAATGTCTGTAATGTTAATTATGATAATGGTCTTAGTGAATTAAAATTAAGTGTAAGTGTTTTAAACATTTTATAAAGCCCTAAATCGTAATACTTCGTGCTTCTTTGCCACGACTATTTCTCACATTGATAAACGATTTCCACTACTTATAATTATCACAATAGCCGTAGGATGTCTACTGCTGGGCCCTTTTATATGGATTAATTATTAAGGATTTTTCTCCAAAATTGCCTTACTTTGCAGTCGTGGTGGCAATTGCAGAACGTTCGCGACTATGATGTTGCTGACCATCTGCACCACAATTTATCGGTTCCAGTCATTCAGTCGTCTTTTACGACACCAAGTTCACTAGAAAAGTATTTTCTCACTAAACCTTGCCGGTAAATGACTGATATAAATGAAAATCAATAATTTAAAAAGTTTCTTCATGAATTTTATAGTTACAAATCTATTGCAGAAACTCTTACATTTAAATCTTTGCATTTCTTAGGGTAACTGATGCTTAAAGTTAAATAAATCTTAGGATGAGAAGCGATAGATTAATTCTAATTTACTGGCTGTGTTATGAAATACAATTTTATACTACTAACTATGCCAGCTAATAGGTTAAAAAAGGTTACATACGGAGTACTTTTTATATTTATTCGTTACAAACGCACAATAATATAAATCATGTCTCTTTACATTCCATTTTAGGTATTTACAGTTTGATTTTATAAAATATAATATAGTGTGTTACCGGCAAAGTGCTACTCCTAACCTTGTGCCAGGTGTCGAAGTAACGACAGATCATGAAATATCCATCTAAAATAGTGCAGCTAAAGTACTACTGGGTGAACTGGGCACCAGCATATTCATCGCAAAGTTGCACTCTGCAATTGCTACCACGCTACGCTACACTTGCCCAACGCGGCGATTTTGGGCAAAAGTCGCCCTTTTTAGAGAGGTCTATGTTCAACAGTGGATTTCCAATAGCTGATATAATGATGAATAAAGTCTATGTTACGTGGTGGGTATGTAGCTTTTTAACAACGAAAGGTTTATTATAACCAGCGTATTTCGTAAAAAAAATTAGCTTGTCCTTACTCACGGTTCAGTGGTTTTGATGTAACAGATATATTTTTTTTTTGTTTTGGTAGGAAAATGTATTAAATCAATCTACAATACCGTAGAAAATATCACAATCTCTTTAATCAATTAAAATATCTCTTTCCTCTGCCGATTCTCGAGAACGCCTATTTCTTATTCGCTTAGCTTTCCTCGAATTTTGAATAAAATTGATAGTTTTTTAGGTGTCATTGATGCAGGCAAATAAAAATAAAGCTAAAACGTAAATTAAAATAAAACGAATAAAAAAAATAAACGTAAATTAGCCAAAACTTACTTACCGGTATCTAAAAATCTATGCGTAACTACTACTATTTTACCTACAAAGAAATAAAAAGTAAACTATTAATCATTTTTAATTTGAACGAATATTTAAACGCTACCAAAATAACTAGAACGAATCTAAAAATTATTAACAAAGTCTAAGTTGCGCTAATAAGCACGGCTTGATAGTATCAATTAAGTATTATTTGTCAATAAGGTCGATCGCTCTAAACGTCTATTCACATCAACAGGTAAAAATTGTATGAAGCTCGCACTTTTTTTTTGCACGAACCTATTACTGTACTACTCAGACGTCAATTCCAACGCCAACGAACAAGAGGGCGGGTCGCTCATTACTTAGGGGTCCGATGCTAGTTTTTATCCTGCGTACCCCGTGGCTACGACTGGGCGTTTAGCTATGATCACACCCGCAAGGCTCGCGGGATTTGAGCGGGATTGACTGCGATCGCTTGAGGGCGTCTCTAAAGGCTCGAACTCGGCTCGGGTGGCCGTCGTTGGAGAGTAAAGTTAAATTTTGCAAAAGACGCTTTCAGTACACCGCGTTCGCGAACGAGTGATTGTTTAGTGTCAATGATCGTGTTGTGCCATAGAGAAAGCAAGGAAGGGCCGCGATTTAGCGATAATTTTGTAGAATGGGTCTTCGAGTACGTAACTTGGTCTACGATGAAGGACGTAGACTTTTACTTTATGACGTACATTGTGTATTTAACAATTAACAAATAAGTGTGTCGAATTACCCTGTTAAGGAAACGACGCAACGCTTCTTTTATGAATTCGCGTACCAAGAGGTCACCTTATGCAAGAATTTATTCTGAACTATTTAAAGCGATTTGAGAAGCGACGGGGCTTGCGTACGTTATAACAGGGCGGATACATGCTTTGTCGATAGAACTCTTGGGCCGAAGGGACATTTTTCTTAAACAGCCGATATAAAAATTTACTAACCCACGGAATGTGTCTTATATCGGAATATTTTAAACAACCCCATCTCGTGGTGCATGCTGTCCACTACACTTCGGGAGAACCTCGAGAAGTGCATGGCTAAAGCTGGCGCTCGGACATGCCGCCTTTTATATCTTCAGCCGCAAGCTCAACGGCGTGTGACCGATTCTTGAACGTTCGCTTCATGAAGCTACTCGCCAAGTGACTCGCTAGCCTCTAAGCGCCAAGCAACCCGCTTGCCTATGCGTTCGCGAACTTACACAAAAATAATCCTCATAGCACGAATTAGTATTCATGCGCGATGGCTCATTATTAGCGTATTTCAGGTATAACTTTAATTATGTTAGTGTTGTAACCAATACACCTCTATTAACAGACAGTCAAGCCCTTTTTATCATATTTTGGATGCCCATAAAAGCATGTAAGGCTCAAAAAACTAAAAAAAACTTAAAAATAAACTTTATCAGTGAATTTATTTAGAAACATCTTTCATTTCCTATTGCTTAAAGAAAGTTTGGTAAATTAAGCTCGAACCGTGCGTGTTTCCTTCTACTTAGCTCCAACTTAAGTACACATTACACCCAACTTGTATTAAAGCGTAGTAAAGTACAAACTTATCCATAAGCTTATGATTCATAAAATATTGTTATGGATTTTGTTCGAAACAAGCCCCAGATTTAAGGAAGCCTAATATTATATTAGTGGCAGGCCACAAATACTTTCTTTTATACTTCTATAAGCTTTTTGTTCATATTAGATTGACTCCACATCTCCTACATTGACCTGGCTCCGTGATAAGTCGCTTATAGCACTTGTGTTACGTTTATCAGACAACAGAAGGATATACCAATATAATACTTTAATAAATATTAAACACCAAGACATAGAACAAATATAAATATGTTCTGGGTGTGGATGTCACCCACAATTTTTGGCGCACAATTCAGGAGTACTTCCAATCAGTACCGTCAAAATATAATAAGTTACTTAATTTCATTAACGTTTGTACTAATATAAACTGGATAGTACCAATCAAAATGATTGACAAGTTACTAATTCTAACGCAGATTTTATTTATTAGATAAAAACTATAAATATTAGAGGTATCATATAAAATTAGAGCTACCCTAACTGTTTGTTGTGTTGGTGTCTGGTATCGGATTATTGCGCGTAATGATGTCTATAATAAGTATTATTACAGAATTTTGTTGTACACATATATCAAAACATTTCCCATACAAAATTCACATTCACAAGTCGCAAAAAGTCAACACCGACCTTCTTACTCACATGTCATATAACCCGCATTATTCCCAAGGCAAGCGCCGAAAAGTTGCACGTCCCAAGTTCTTGCAAAAAACGTGTACATCTGTACGAAAGTTCGTGACAACTCAACGCCAAGGGAAGACGGATAGCCATAATTTTTTCCCTTGTAAATAATATATTACCACCAAGATAAAGGCTAGGGAGTTACCCACCTTGTTTTAAGCTCACAGTAATAAATCTGAGGCGTGGATCGAGTTAACACTGACAACAAATGTTCGTGTCTAAAATTTTCTGTATCAACTTTTTCAGTGTCCGCTCCTACTGTAGGATTAATTTTTGTATTTCCGTTTGTCAGTTTCACGCTTGATTGATTGTGCGCTGATGGGCTTCTTTTTAGGGATTCGGAACTGCCCAGGAAAAACAGACAAGGTTTTATCTATTAAATCTTAAATAAAACTAAGAAATACCAAATAGAGAGAGGAAAATGGAGATATTTTGCTGTCAAATAGCAGTGTTTGTAATGCTGTGTTCCAGTTTGATGGACGAGAGACACATTGATATTATTGGGTAATGGGATTTAAGTCCTTGGTTATAATATAGTTGAGAAAGATGATGGCTGGCATATGCGCTATACTCATGGACGGGTACTCCCTGTGTCGGCTGGACTGCTTAGGTTGACTATTCTTGATCCATAATAATAAGGAATGTATTTTCTTTTCTCTTTATGAGGAAACCATTATAGACACCGAGTAAGTTTATGCACAATGTATTAAAAAACCTCTGTTTAGTTTTTAGACAAAGGTGTTGTGAGCCTCGTCGCTGATGGATGCCTTCATCACTGATGAATCATGTAATAAACCTGCAGTAAACTTAATTGTAAGACACATGAGTACTAAAACAGGTTTGCTGCACAACGAAAGATGCGATATATGACTATATCTATGCATCATTGTATCGTAAAGTCAGTCAAAGAATAAAAAATACTTTTAGACTTCATAAAATTTAAATAATCGATATTAAGAAGCCCAAAAATAACACTAGTTACCATTTAAGTAAGTTAGTTATATTTAAGCAAGTAGACGACATTGTGTTTACATTTTTATCATTTAAAAATAGAAGTGTTCTCAACAATATATATACAAGACCCTCAGGGCACGAGTCCCATTCGCCCTTGTCCTGTTTTTTGAGAACTTTGAGCGTTTATTGTTTCTGTTTGCCTACTTTGTAAACTTTTTGTGCCGTTTTGTTATTTTCGTTTAGCTCTCAACAAGACTAAACGAGTCATTTATTGGAATGAGCGCTAAATGAGCAACATTAAAGGTCATTAAACTTACACTAGAATATTCCCTAGAGGATAGCTCGAACTTAGTTTTACAGATGGACTGCTGTTGGAATAGCTTAGTTCAAATGTGGTATAGAATGGACATGAGAAAAAATAAGTTCCTTACACATGAGATTGTAATGGAAAATGACATAAATGAATGCTTTCATTATAAAACGGATACGGATTGTTCGATTATTCTTAAACCTCAACAAATTAACCATAAAGAATAATGTGAACATTTGATATTAGTTTTGCTGAGAAAATTTCAGTAGTATATTTTCTTAATCATTTTGCATTGATAAATGAGTTTCATTGAACCCTGGTTTTGGTACGAGGAGACCTACAAATTGTCGATCAGGTCTTAATAATAAATTAGGTATACTTGGATATTTGCCTACAATAAATACAAGTACAATTGCAACTATCAATAAATATATATTTAAGATAATGATAAAATGAATATTAACTTAATGTTAATTGAAATATGTAGCGGTGATATTACATCCATACACAAACATGAAATTGGATAACTTTAATTAACCAATAAAATAATTTCTCCTGTAAATTTTAATTTTAAATGAAACCATATTACGGTATTCCTGAATATGCTAATGAAACTCGGTTTTTGTAATCTGTCAGATTAAGGTAATATTATGAAAAGTAATGTTATCGGTTTTTGATTAAAAATAAACATATTTGCGAATTTTCTCAAATATACTGTGCAAATATACAAATTATTGTAGATTAAATGTATTTTACTACAATATCATATATGAATAAAATATATATCAATTGTAGAATATCAGTTGAATATAGGTCTCCTGAATAGATTTTAATAATTTCTAGGATTTTTGCCAATAATTCTGGCGCTGGGTAGATGGCGTGGTGGTGATCGCAAAAACTATCTTCCATTATAGCAACATTCTTTCAGACACACCTTTAAAATACATACAGCAATCTGTAACGTATCAGGTCAATGATATAACTATCATAAATGTTCATGTAAATGATCGAAAACATCATAAAGCAACCAATTTGAATTTAACTTGTGTATGTATTATGTATTTATATCAAATAAAAATATAAATCGACACAGTACTGAACGTACGTAACTCCAGAACAAATGCATAGAATTATATTGTTGTGTTTTTAATTGCTTGTGCGGGGCCAGGAAGATAGTATGGGAAAAATATAACCTAATAATAATTACAAATGTACTAGGACGAATGGGGCCGCTAATTTAATATTTTTTTTAGCTAGTGGGTATATTTGTTTTATATTATGTGTTCCAGACTGAAGGTATATTAAAATGCACTCTGGTCGTGATACTAAATGTAACAAGGCATAAATAAAGACTAGTTAGTAAATTAATTAGACTAGTTCAGAACTCGCATCGCAGTTGCAAGTCCTTTGTGTCGGGCCTGACTTGTTTTATTGACATATCCTCGATTTAGACTGCGAATCTTGGAAGAGATCTAGGTATCTTTTACCTATGAAAACGCTTAACTGATTTGGCATGTACTATAATAAGACTCTGGATCGATAGGCATGGCTTACCTGCACAGTAAAATACTACATCTCTCATGTACCAGTCCGAAACCGACGGATTGCGGTATACCCACCAGAAACAACATAGCTCAAATGTAAACGGGCGGGAAATGGACAGTAGCATTTACGCCACGTAGCTTCGCTCTGCTATCGCCACCACGCTTGCCCAGAACGGCATCGGTTAGGAACTGTTAAAGCGGGAAATTAACAGGAATTTTTTTATTAAAATAATAATATCTTTAGCTATATATATATATATACATAAAATAACGTACATCAGAAATAGGGTTATAAAGTTAGAGAAGCAGCATCAATAAATAAAGTACGGAGACAGCGTTTCAGGATACATTTGTTTGGGGATTAGTTAATATTCAACGGAAGCTCGTTCCAGAGTCGTATAGCTGTCACTGTAAAAGAGTTTGTCAAAAAACTAGAGTAATGAGAAGGAGTTAAGAGCGAGAGAGTATTAGAAGAACGGAGATTACGGTCGTGAGAGGAAGATAGGAATTGGAATCTGTCCTTTAAGTAAATTAGTGCGTACGGATCAAAAAGTATTGAAAATAGTATGGTTAGAACTCTAATTTTGCGACGTTCTATATTTTATGCATATGCAGGCGTCAACTGGGAACCGGGTGACTCATGTGCGCAGGTATTATTAGCAATCGCTAACGACAAAGTCGTTTAGACGCTCTCCTGAGAGATCGCCGTCTGTCATAATCGATGAGACTTTAGAGGGTGGCCTTGTCTCACATATATTGACTTTAATGATACATACATTGACTTTCTGCTCGCGCTGAAATGGTCGCTCTGATCTGATATCTGATCTCTTCCAGGCTAACATTTGATGGACATATAAAAGGGATTTGCCGTGAGGTACAGACAGAGTAGAAAGTGAGGTAGCAGAACCGACAGATGGCGGTATATAAAATAACATCGTTACTCTGACCTCTTGAAACTTAATAATGACCCAAAGAAATCTGTGGATGACATAAACAAGTACTTCTGTGAAGTAGATAAGACACTGGCAGATAAAATAAAAGAACAATTACGATCACAAAATACTACTCCCTAAATAAAACCTAAAATCGATTTTTTTTTATTACTGAACAGGATAATATTTCTAACAAAATAGTAGAAGATAATGCATTGATATTGGTCCCACTGATTACGCATATAACCAATATATGTTTTGCATCCTCTGCTATACCAAGATCACTTAAATTTTCAAGAATTTTATCAATACATAAAATAGGTGACCTTTAAACTTTTAAAAATTACCGACCAATATCTCTATTAAATTCTTTATAAAAAATTGTAAAAAACTAATTAATAAAATGCTTGTTAAATATCTTGAGGACAAAAATCTTCTCTCACCAAATCAGTTTGGTTTTCGGGGAGGAAGATCGACTAGTGATGCGGTATCGGAGCTCACTAATTATTATAGGAAATTAACTGCAGTTTTTAGAAATATAAGACATATTGCTACAGAAAAAAAAATAAAAACATTACACGTAACTCTATGTCTGTCCCTCTTGTCGTACTGTATTACTATTTGGTGGAGTACTACTAAAACGAATATGTTGCCGCTAGAAAAGGCATAGATATCTGTGCTCAAAGTTATGTACATTTTACCCTTTAAATACCCTACCTCAAAACTCTATATCCATTGCAAAGTTTTAACAGTGAGACAATTGTACTACCAAGAACTTATTCTCAAACAGCATAAACTATGTAAACCTGAAAATAACCTAGCTCATAGTAGACGAAGGTATGTGGTCTTCCAAAATATACATCAGCCTTGCCATACGTGGTTCGCACAGCGATTTCTAAATTTTACAGGACCATTTATTTATAATAAAATTAACCATGATATAGACATTCATGACATGAATAAACACACTTGCAAAACAACAGTAAAGGAATGGCTTTTGACATTGGACTACAACAAGACAGAAGAATTGCTAACAATATTATGCTAGACTGGACTATATTTATTGTTACTATTATTGTTTATGTATGTTGTATATACACAGTATAGCTTCAAATTCTATGTATTTATGTAATATATACGTATATTATATGTTGTATTAACAAACCTTGTATTATATTAGACTATATACACACACATTCACACCTACATGCACATGCATGAGAACAGGCTAGACCTATTTTAGGTAATAATAATAATAATAAATTCCCACAACATCTCATACATTGACCTGACTCCGTGGTAAGTCGCTTAAAGCACTTGTGTTACGAATGCCAGACAACAGATGAATCACAAATATACTACTTAAATACATATATTTACACCCATACACAGAGCAAACACAAATATCATCACATAAATATTTGCTCTGGGTGGGAATCGAACCCACGACCCCTGGTGCACAAGACAGGATCACTACCATCTGCGCCATCGGGCCCGTCAGCCCGTCAGGTACTTAAGTACCAACGCGTATTTTAGTTTAAGTTTACTTTTTGTTGTTGAATAAAGTTATTATTATTATATCTATCTGGAACAGTGCAGCTCAAATGCACAGGGCGGGGATGGGCAGCAGAAACCCAATCGCGAAAGCTGCGCTCTGCGATTGCCAACACTCTTGCCCAGCGCGGCAATATAAGCAAAATTCCTCCTTTCTTGGAGAGGACTATGTCCATCAGTGGACTTTTAATGGCTGGTATGATGATGATGATGATAATGAAAGTGACAATGGGCAGTTTCGTATAGTGTATATGTAAAAAATAGTTACGCATTTCTAAATGGCGCTATTAATGGCGGAGCTCAATTAGTAATAGATTTAAAACATTTATTTTTTAAATCTCCCTCACATCAATAAGATCATTTAAGCACTTGCATTACGGATCAAACAGCAAAGGAATTGCAAATATAACACTTAAATACATATAAATAATACCCAGACCTAATACCAATATATATCGTGTTAATATTTGCCTTAGGTGGAGATCAAACCCTCGACCTTTGGCACAAAAAATAGATCAGTATTTTTTAAATTTATCTTAATATTTCTATATTTTGATATACTTACTATAAGATTATAGTAGCCGTAGAAGTTTCACGGCTAGATCTAGGCCTTCCCAAGAAAGGTGGCATTCTGCCTACAATTGCGGCATTGGTCGGGCGTGGTAGCATTTGCAAGACGGAGTATGCCTTTGCTGTCCATCCCCGCGCTTTTACATTTCAGATTTGTATCCTGTTCTGTGTAGAAATACCGCCATCTGTCGGTTCCGGTATCTCAGTCTCATCTTACGACGCCTGAAACAATAACGTGCACGCAATTAAAACTATAAGCTATGATTAACCAGTACAAGGTGGTCTGTGTTTTACTTTACACTTTGCCCGAGAATTGCACCTGATTTTCTTGAGATATTGTAGCCTTACGAGTGTAATTTCCATAACTCAGGACACACAGGTGGTTCTAACTATTCCTTTTTGCCTTATTTTCCTAAAATGAGTACTACCTTATATTGTGCGGATATGAGGTAAATGGAATATTTAGTGGAACCACATGCAGGCAAGTTTACCCAATAGTAAACTAGTCGTAATTATATAGATCGGATTATTTAATTAAATCGTATATGATTTTCCAAATATTATCCTTGACACCCAGAAATTGTTATTGTGTTCGCCGCCATTTTAAAAATGATCCTAAGAACAGCGTGCCAAATACATTTTGCTGATTATACTAAAATTATGCTTTCCTGTTCTAAAAATAGTCATTCCTATGCTGGACTTAGAAAAGGAACTTGTTTTCAAGCACGTAGATAAGGAGTCAATTTTAGAGCTCTAACTTATTTGGAACGAAATCACTTTTCCATATTTTATTTTTAAACAGAGCAGAATTCACCGAAAGAAAATTCTAATGTTAAATTTGAAATATGTTGATACTTTGCTACGTCTATGTGTTTTTGTAAATTAAGTTGAGAAGTTATTTATTTTTATTTTGTCACAAGAGTTCAGTTGATCATGAGTACGCGGAAAAATTTATTATTGTAGAGTTATTATAGTTGTCGATTTCTGTTAACATTTTTTGAACGTACAATAGTTAAAAAATAGTCGAATTATTTGGACCTTAACTTCTGTTTAATAAAAGCGTTTATATATAGTTCTGTTTAATATCTATCTGCAAAATTAATTTTTAGTCTGAAAATAATGTGTTTTTTAAATACCATTTCGTTAAATCTATGAGTGAGCTTTCTGTGATTTGGAATATTTAATACATTGTATAAAAACCGTTGTCCACCACAATAAATTTCATAATGGCATATGTAAATGGACAAGTTTGACAGGTAAAAACACAAGATTTACAACTTTTTTCAACGAAAATTCCTTTCATCATACACTCGATCACCACTAAGATACCATCGCGCGTTATCTCCCGATCAACTTCCTATTTTACCTGCACACAATAAAGTTCAATCTTGCTTGTAACACGAGAACAAATACTAACAATTTTCTTATATTTACCAAGGCTTGCGAGCATTTTTGTTCGCGTGATCAGAACGCGTTTTTTTCGTGTAGATTCGTATCGCAAAATGAGATGTAACTTATTTGCTCGTTTTGATAAAAGCGAAAATACAGCTTGAACAATGTCAAATCGCTTAATCAAATCGTAACTGCTTCCTTTGTGTTTTGTCTTCACGCGATTTTCTTTGAAGTCTGTCAACCCGATTAAGTACTATTGTATATACAAGAAAAATCTTCTTTCTAGTACTAGTAGCTTTTATTTTCATTTTCATAGATTCAGTTTCCAAATCTTATTTATTAAAAAACTTAATATTTATCATTGTTTAGTACTGGCATGACTAAGGCATCGCCATTTAACTTTTGCTTCCTTCTCTAGCTTTGCTTCGAGAAGACTTTTGTAACATCAGGGGTATCCAATCCAATGAGAATTAAGTTCACCGTCAACTTAAATGGGAGTGGCATGCCATACTCTTCATGCCATCATCTTCCCTTACTGTGGTGACCACTCTCGTATCTAAACGTATTTGAATATATATATATACAGTGTACATTATTTATAGTCTTCATTTCAAAGTTACATTTAGCAATGTGCACGCAGCTTTAATAACAGTCTTGCAGTTATATCTATTTGTGTTCGAATTTTGTGCAATTCTACAAAGTTTAATCTTATTCCAACTTACAATCACTGAATGCTCTGCAGAGTTAAATACTTATATCAGAGTGGATTGTGCCAGGATTATCTTCCAACTGGTATTTGAACTTTGCGGTCTAGTAAGTAACTTTATTGGCAATAGAGAGAATTACTTCTGTACTAAGAAGTTTGCCTGTTTTATACTGATAGCTGAACAAATAGAAACTGTAGTAGTTTCTGAACGCAATATACTCGTAAAATCAACTCGATGCATTCGTTATTTGTGGAATATACTTTCATTATTTTTAAATATAAGTGTTTCTACATAATAAGGTGTCAAGCGGTTAAAATTAAATGCTTTTCATGTAATATAAACTATATATGTAATATTTTGAGATTTATCAAAAATACAGTAATCTATATTCCCCAAATAATTTTTCATGTTATTGATTAACTTAGATTTTTTTTGATAATATATATTTAGTACATCATAACTTGGATAAATCGAAATATGTTTTGTTGTAATAGTTTTAAGTTAGATATTATAATATTTTTTTCATAAATTACTTACTTTTTCTTATAAATACAAAGTTGTGTTCATTCGAAACCCGAAATATTAACATATATTTTTTTTAATACAGCATTGGTTAGGAAAATACCAATCAGAAGTTTAACAATTTAAAAGTTTTGAGAGAAGAAGTTTATTCTACACGAGAAATTTCTGATTCTGATTTCTAATTGCAAAGGTACTAGGGCATATCTAGCTGACTGACGCCACAGAGCCCAACCAATGTGATTGCTGGTTAGAAGCGATATATATTACTGTTTACATCACATCACCAAGCAACAAAGGTCGCGAAAATAATAGCAGAGTTAAGGCCATCACTGGATTAGGATTAAGCACTTAGAACATTCGATTGCTTATACCGGGCTGGATTACAAGGAAGTACCCTACCTTTTATAATAAATCATAAACACCAATTCGTATTCGGCCGATGATAATGCATCCGCACATCAAGCTTAACGAGTCGATGCCACTCTCCGAGAATACAGTTAGACCGATCTGCTAGCTCGCATGACTCAAACCCGGTGGAACGGTCTCAAGCCATGTGTTTGTAACCATCCGCAAGCTGCCAGACTAGACCAGAAAATAGAGATTTCAAAAACATATATGGCTAGCGGTCAGAAACTCTTCGTCGTTTTATTTTGTCATAAAGAATAATATAATCATAATCACTATATAAAATCAAACTTAAATATACGTTATTTATGCACACAAGCAAAAAAAAAAAGGCCTTGCCACCAAAAAGAAAAAATGGCCTAAAGCATTGGTTATTCGTCCTACCATAATCTAGACTGTCAGTTCTAGGCAGGTCTAAAAGTTCAAATTATTGCAAGTTCATTATGTGATCCTCTTCCTAAGGAACCAACTAAAAACTGGTGGTAATCAAATTGCCATCAACACGTTTGTCACCTAGTAGTTGACTAATCTGTCATCGTTGTTAACCAACCATTGTCGTACAGCTAGTAATTAAAGCAATACAATCCCACAAAATCTATAATCGACATTATCTTTGAAATGATAGTTCGCGCGTCGGAGCTTACACAAAGCTTGCATATTCTCATTTCAATAATTAAGTTTCAAATTGAAAACACGTCAATCAGATACCCGATTGTGCAAACAATATTGAATCCCGTTAACGTAACGTGATTTGCCCCTGGGTATTGTGGCACGGACATTTGCCAGTTTCATCCAAATGTTAATTGAATACTAAATAAGCTGGATTCACTCGATAGATGCTAGCAGAATCAAACAAACGATACTTTTCAATACGAAACCAGCAGAACCCATTAATTGAATGATCTTGATACAAACTATATTTGAAAACAGATAAACTTAACTATGACAATGTATATTTTATTAGTATTAGGCCAAAATTAAAACCAGAGTGCCATTACTAGATGAGTCTTGGTGTACTGCACGCTCATTATGCGATCCACAGGAAAAGTACCAGAAAGAAGAAATGATGGTCAAGATCGGACTGGGACGATACGGGCCGTTAACCTTTACTTCTCAAAACTGATGCCTTACAATACAAAGCTGGACCGTTTTAATAAGTAAGGATCAAAATAAATATGTACGTATATATCGTAAGTATGGTTGTCTATACTATACATGTCGTAAGTATGGTTTCGAAAATAAATCGTAAAACGTACATAATATATGTAAACGTATATAATATTACAAAATTCCAAGCAAGCATTGAAATTAAAAACAAGCTCTTTAAAGACCCATAAATTATGAAAAAGGAATATTGAGATGGTTTGGATATGTAGAAATGATGGACGGAAGTACAATAACTATACAAATATATAGAACGGAACTAAATGGAAAAGTTGGTATAGGACGATCTAGACGAACATACCTTAACCAGGTAGAAGAATTATTGAAGGGCCAGTGCAGAAATACTAAGAATAAACGAGCGTGTATAAAAGGACTAATACGAGTATGTGAAGCGAGTGAGGATGTCAAGATCGTAGTAAGTGGAGATGCATAGTCTCTGCTTACCCCAATGGGACACAGGCGCGATGTATGTATGTAGGTTAAAAATTGAATTAAAAATTCCTTTCATATATTTTCGACCATAGATTACAAAGTTTGAATTATTTAACTGTTTCTTACTTTAAAAAAATATTTATTTAACTAATCCATATATTTTCACAAGAAATGGAAACGTGCCGAATAAACATGGTTCCAACTTGTGTCCGACATTTTTTTCCAATTACCATTTGATGACTCACAAACAATATTGAATCCTACCTTAATAGGTACTTCTGCCTTCGTAATGGAATAGCCTATTTGCCCCTGGGCATTGTGGCACGCACATTTACCAGCTTCAATCAAATGTTAATCAAACACTAAACAAGCCCAATTCACTCGATAAATGCTGGCAGTCTCGAAGGCAATAACAAACGATATATTTTCCAATACAACGCCCCGATAGCTTTTGGTAAGTTAAACTATATATCGGTCGGAAGATCTTGGCACTAGGTGAGTTTTGGACTAACAAAAAGCTGAATCACTATCATGGTTAGCCCGTTAAGGATAGTATTATGTAAATACTAGATCAAATCCAAATTTTCTCGCGTTAGCAAACTTACGTCAAATATTCCAATTTTTCTCACTAGCTAACACGCTAGTTACAGAGAAAGAAGGTTAGTTTTTAAATTTGTATGCTTAAAAATTATGTAGGTATATACTTATATATATACCTACATAACTCATCATAGCAGCCGCTGAACTTGTAGTGCTGGATAAGGGAGGCGGGAATGTTCCCCAAGAAAGGGGGTATTTCACTGTGTATTTATTTACCGGTTGTTGAGCGTAGTTTAGCGACTCGAAGCCAATTTCCACGCGGATGCATTTGGGCTACGCTGTTTCGGATCCGCCATCTGTTGGTTCTAGTACCTCAGTGGCCTCTTGCGACCGACACCTGATACTTGCCCATATTTGGTGATGGCACATATTTGTATATATTTAGAAATAATTGAAAGGCTAGTACGAGTATAGCCGTTATCCGAGCAAAAAACATCGCGCGTGAAAATCAAGTTAGCAGTTGCATAAAGTAAAAAGTTTAGCCATGGAATACTGTACAAACAAAGAAGTTCGTTCGGGCTGGGAATCAACCTCGTGCGTTAAATGTGATCGCGTTACTTTACCACGGTACCTTCTCGGGTCTACTCTTTTTAGTCTTCGCAGATTAAAAAGCAGGTTAACATAATAACCGTAGTAATGAACTGATGAAAATAAACCTGTGCTAGCGTTTTCCAATAAAACCAGTTGTGCCATATGGCCTCATTGGTATACATTTCATTAATAATAAATAAGGGCTACAAAAAGTATATTTTTCTCAAAGTATCTAAGTATAGTTTTCATTTTAGCGACTACAACTATAATGTGATTAATCAAATTTTATTCTTTGTTAAAAACGGTCTTGAAGTAATATGATATTAGCTACAAGTTTAATATGAAAAGGAAAAGTTCTGCTTAGTCATTTACAGCTACCATGATTATTATGCATAGTTGGTTGTTTATAATTAGTTAATCTATTGTTGCCATCGTCCTTGAGTAAAGTTGAATGAACCTACATTAATCGTCAGGTATAATAAATCAGGCAACTAAAGAGTAATTTGACTATAACACAGAAACGCTGGTAACAACGAGCCGATGTAGCTCTTGAAGGGCCCGTATATAATTCAAAAGCTCTAACTGATCAGAGATGCTTCCAGTACATTAATAGTATAACAGTGCAGAAACGTCGGTAATTGAAGAGAATCAAGTAAACTGCACATTTACTAGAGGCTCTGTCGTTTCATTCTACACTGTCAGTCCCCTGTGGGACTATGAGAGAAAGTGGTAGTCTATACGAACCTGAAATATTAAAGCACTAATGCAAATTGCAACTTTAATAAAGCCTTGTTGCATTATAGCACTAATGCGACAAGGCGATGGTAGACAACAGATTAATAGTCCTCACACTTGGCTTTTTTGGTCGGCTTATGTCATGTTGTAGATGTTTTCGGCTGCTGTATGGATGCTGATGACAATAATATAAACGTATGTTAATATTAACGGAGAACAACGCCAGATAGCGTTAATAACATGATTATAACCCGTGAGGCTCCACCACTTATCTTTAAAGTGGGAAATTCCTTTGAAAATTAAACACCCAATAACATAGATGGTAGTGATTTTATCTTGTACGCCAAGGGCATTTCATTCGATCCCCACCCTGGAAAAAAAGGTTAGTTAGGAATATATTAAAATGTATTTAAGTATTATATTTGTAATTCTGTAACTAGAGTACTTTAAGCGACTTATCTCGGAGTCAGGTCAATGTATGAGATGTGTGTGAGTTAATTCATTAATTAAAAGTGTGTCCGTCTGTCTGTCTGTATGTTAGTTTCGGTTAACTAGTAAACCGATCCTTATGAAATTTGGCAGGGGATAATTTGACCCTATGGCTGTTTTTGTTTGTTCTAATTTAAAGTATGTTAAAAATTGCCGGCAACGCAAAAAACAAAGGAACAATAACGCAGAAAAATAAATAACAATTCAAAGACCTAGAAAAGATTGCACACGCTTAGACGTCAGAACCCTAACAAGCGCCCTTTGCACCTCGTCAACTAAATCCGCCTCTAATTTTTATCCGAAGGTCAAAATCATACTGAAATATTTAACTTTGCTACACCAAATTTGTTCTATGAAGTTTGTTGCTAACGTAGCATTATACTACCATTCTCAACTTTAATTTCCGCATAGGTCAAAACCTTAACGTACTGTTTATATTCCTCAAACAATATGCGCATTAAAATCGATATTCAGATTAGCTAAGGTCTGAAAGCGTTTTAAACTGACTAGTTGATGTTTTTATATATATATTTTTTAAGTAAACCCTGTCCACTAGCAAGCAAGTCCGCGTGATGCGTTGCGTATGCGCCTATTGACGCTCGTAATATCACTATAATATCACTAGCGAATTGCCAACTTTGTGACGTAAAGATATTACGTTACATTACTCAAAAATTTCACTAACTATTTCACTCTTCAAACAGCAATGGGAACACCAATGCAGATGACCTCTGTATTAGATCTACTACTTTTAGTATATCTAAAGATAGATAGAATTCAAGTATCACGGTTTTTGATTAAAATTGTTCTAGTAGTTAAGACTACTGTGTACATAACAACTTAATTGATAGTTATCTCAATTGATAGTTAAAGTATTTTTTATGATAAACATAGGTATTAGTTATAGGACAACGTCAGTCGGGTCAGCTGGTATATGAAGAAAAAATCTATGACAAAGAGTACTAAGACAAATTACGTTGTAGTCAATGTTCCAATTAAGTCATAAATAGTAAACACATTCTTACGGGTAGCTATACTATTGTAAAAAAAATATTTTGGCTATAGATATTTTAATTTCTCAATGTTTAATAGTGAATAGGATTGAAGCATGCTTGAAGTCTCTGCGTGATCGAATCAGGAAATCTTCATGTAATGAAGAACCAAATTGTCAAGTAGTAGTGACAATGATACTGATAATTAATAGTAATACTGATAATTTATAATAATAATCATATTTTTTCACTCCACAAATGTTACAAAAATGTGTATCATTTGTAAACGACTGGTGTCAACTAAGCATAAGTTTGTGATTCAAATCACTAGGCTCTAACCTTTTGACTTATATTTTCCTTTAGTAAATATTCTATGTAAAGATCCATATTAAGAAGTAGGTCTTCGACAGCTGATAAATGAATCAAATACGCTTAAAACTAACCAAAAGCAGTTGTTCAAAAACTACAAGCATGTTATTTTTCATTGATTCATATGTTTGCTTACACAGGGACAGATGTTATAAGTGGAGAATAGACTATTGGAACTGACAGATGTCGGTGTATATAACCAAAATAGTGGAACTCAAATAGAACAAGGCAGGGATGATGAGACGCACCCTTATCGCATAGCTACGCTCTGCGATTGCCACCAAGTCTACAAAGCGTGGCAATTATTAGCAAAAACCCTTGTAATTCGTCAGTGAACGACCTTTAGCTAATGTGATGATGATGAGAATATTTATATATAATAATGGATTCCTCATTTTAATGCTATTGAGGAAAAATAATATTATATACATTCAACTTACAATTATTATTTTAACTTTTTTATATATATTTGGCGCTTACTTGATATCGTTATTGTCTTGTTATATTAGCTGAACCAAGAAAAAACTTACAGCAAAACTATATGAGATAAGTATCAAGATCTCCTGTACGTACTACACTTGCGTGCACGAAATGTTTATATAACATATTTTCCGATTCAATACGCTTCAAGTTACGTACGTAATATTTCGTGAGATCCGAACAAAAGGGACTCTGAATCCATTGATATGAGCAGGCAGAGCTACCGAAGAGATAGCGTAACTCATTTCGTGGAAATAAAAGCGGATTCAGTTATACTTGGAGGTGGGCAAAGATTGTAATCTTATATCAGAGCCGTTTGGTTTGTGAATGTATTATTTTTTTACTTCTGGTATTGCATTACGATGCTTGATTCTCCCTAAGATGTTGCCGATTGTGTTTTGTTGATCTGTTACTACTGACATATATGTAAATGTTAATAAAAATTAACATTCAATGCATCCCATAAGTTGACTGACTCCGAGATGAACCACTTAGAATACTTATGTTATGGACACGAGACTACAGAGGAATCACAAAAATAATACTTAAATACCTATTTAACAGCCACACACAGAACAAAAAAAATATGCATCGTAAAAATGTAGGTCCTGGTTGGGGATCCAACCCACGACCTATCGGCAAAGATATGATCCCTACCATCTGCGCCATAGGACCTGTCGGCCCTTTAATCGATTACATTATCTAAAAAAAAAGATCTTATTAACAGTGTAAATACGAGAGTATATCTGTTTGTTAAATTAGATCTCACGCAAGTGATTCAGTTACGATAAAAATCGATGTCAGTGTAAGTTTAATGATAAAAAGTAAGTATAAAATAATTTTCTTAGCAAAAGCGGAAAAAGAAATATTTCTTACATTTATCCAATCTTATTTGATGTTTTTGTTATCTTGAGGGTTGTCGCTTGCAGTAAAAATATTGTAAAAAAATGTATATTGCAAAAAGAAGGAAAAAAATGTAAACAGTGTCCACCAACTTTCTCTACGAGGTTACTCTCTAGTGGCTGAAGTAATTTACCTGCAATAAACTAAGATTCAAGACCTATCTGTTGAGACTAGTTAAAGGTAAGTCTATTAGTTTATAATAACGACCTGTGTGGTCTGTGGTCTTTTATTATTACTTGGGTCATTAAGCTCATTTGTAAAATATTAATTTACTTCCTTCTAAGAAAAATTCACGTTGATATTTTTATATTTTAATAAAATTTAAAAATAAGTCTTTTGTTCGGTATGAACTACCAATTTTGTGCAGTTTGATCCAATTTGAGTATATAATAGTTTATATCTTAATTTATAGACGCAATATATTTTTCATGTCAAATATATAAGTAATGTTAAGGGAACGTTTGCGAGCTAGCTAGTATAATTTAAAAAAGCGCGGCATGTAACCACTACCTAATGTGGATTAGTTGGGGGTTAGTCAACTGCCGCATGCTGTCCAGATTCTGTCTCAACTGTCCTTTAGAGGCAGGTAGGAGCTAAACCTTAAGACAGTTATCGCAATAACAGCCATTGCTTAAGTCTCTTAATGTCAATGATAACGCAGCGGGCGCGTAAACCACTAAGCAATAAATTCTTTAATTAATAGGATATAGGTTCATATTCAAAACGATACGACGACCACTGTTGGACTTAGTAATTGTAGAGCATAGCTTCATGATGGGAGAGCTGCTGCCCATCCCCGTCCTGTTACATTTAAGCTACGCTATTTTTAGTGGATAAACGCCATCGGTTGGTCCCAGTATCTCAGTCGCCTAAAACTTTACTAGCTCCAGGGGAAGTTATTTTATGTATATATATACATATATACATATATATATATATATATATATTTATATCATATGCATTTATTGCGTTTATTGCGTTTATTTATACAAATATGTATGCCACGTTTATTTATTTTGTATATATATTGCCTCCTCCACTATATAAAATATATTTTTTTTTTGACTGTACTGGGAGATAATGCCATCTAGCATTAAGTCCGCCATTTGTACATTTTGTAACATTTTGTGCAATAAAGTTAAATAAATAAATAAAAAAAAATATTCTATGCCACGGAAAAGCGTATATTTTATTAAAATCTAAAAGCAGGTCATCGAGTTAATCAAATACACTGACTAATAAGCTCCTGTTAAAAATATACAACACGTAATTAATTAAAATGAAAGGCAGTTTTCCATAGAGCTTCAATTACTACTTTGACTCGCAAGCAGTGTTAATAAATTATATTAAGCTTCCTACGGGGAATAACAGAGTACAATAGTTACTACAAATGTGGCTCTGAATCCTGTTTTGCAAGACGTGACTGAGGTACCGGAACTGGTCGTACAAAAATATTATCTTATACGTAGTTTTTTTTTCTTTCAATATTTGTCAGCTCTACGTCGCGCGTGCACTGTCTCCCGCCGCTCATATCCGAGGGATCTCTGTTACATGCGCTATAGATGACATAATGGCTTAACATTTTATGTTCCTATATCTATGCCTACATTTATAGATAGCCGATATTTATAGAACGGTTAACATTTCTGTCTCAAGGCATCTGTCACTATTTCTGTCCAAACAATTTTCAGTCAACATAATATTGAGGGAGTTTCACCACGTTTAACCCCTAAGGGTATTTTTTGTTCGAAATCAGAGGTGGGACTTCGGTTTGTATACTCACCGGATTCCTAATGTACTTTACGGTGATGATGAACACAGTACCAGTTTTCCCAGACGTCTTAGTTTTGGAGCATTATAACTGCCCACTTGACGAATTATGATCGGAATATCTAGTATATTTGGTAATTATATGAGAATAAAGTTATAACATTCCGATTTGTATCTATTTTATAAATAAAAATTAAAAAATGTGTTGTTAATTTGTTTATGTTACAAATATTATTAAGTAATAGAGACAGGAAACATCTCCGAGGCAAATCTGTCTAATTCCGTATCAGTTAGCAACAAAACCCAATTTAAATGCACAACTATGTTCGCGATTTGTCGTGCTTGCAGTACAGCCCCTTATCACCACGCGTCGTCGACGCCACATTGTGTTTCTATTGGGAAATAAATCTAGGGTAAAGTATGGTTGATAGAACTCGACGTACCTGAATCTTAAACTGGGTAAGTAGGCGCTTTCAATTTGACGCATAGATTTGACATAATATCGATTCTCACAGTAACTTTTCTAGAATAAAATGACTTCAAAACGGCTTTAAAACGTTTTTTCTACCGTTTTTACTAAAACTTTTTATTAAAACGAGGTTTTCTCAAGAAAGCGCAAGGTAACCAAAAATCGGGCAAAAAATGTAAAAAACATTCATAAGTAAACCACTTTTTGTGATTTAAAGATATCCTGTCTTGTGCGTCAAAGATCGTGGGTTTGATTCTCACCCAGAGCAAATATTTATATGATGATATTTGTGTTTGTTTTATGTATAAGTGTTAAATATATTTATTTAAGTAGTATATTTGTGATCGCTCAGTTGTTTCGCGTCCGTAACACAAGTGCTTCAAGCGATTTACCACGGAGTCAGGTCAATTTATGAGATGTTGTGGAAATTTATTATTATTTATTATAAAAGCAGTTAAAAAAGTAGATTTATTATAATTATTTATTTATGAGAAACTAAATGTTAGAAAATATTATAACGTTCGCATTAACAATAGTGTCCTGTTACTTAAACCTCATGACAGATATACTTTCGTATTTCTATAGTAATGATATAAAAAAATAACTTTTGTGATTTTGTTTGTTACGATTTTATTCCAAAATTACCGGACTGATTTTAAAATTATTTCACTATTAAAAAGCTATTTATTTACCAAGTAATATAATACTTAAAAAAAAAATTAAAATCCTCACCTAAAATGAACTTTGTAGACAAGAATTTTTTTTTTAGGATTGTAACTAATAAGCTCTAACGCTACGAAATAGATTAGAAAATCTCTTTTTTCTTTGTGTTACCTACATTTGTTTTTTATTACATTTAAATCATCTAATTTACAGCCAAAAAATAAGTATGTATGGTAAATAATGATAGGCAATGAAAATATTAGTTATAAAAAAAATGCGGGTCGTCGCAGTTACCTTATTTCATTCAAGCTACACGACTAAACAGAAAACGTATTTTGCCCTTTCTGTAATGAGGAACAGCTCTTTACATTTATATCTATTTCAAAATAATAAATAAGTTATTTATTTATTTTTCCTTTTACCTTTCAATCTGTATTAACTTTCAATCACTACACTTCTCCCAGGCATTTGCTTCAAATTCCATATCAGTATGAAACGAAGCATGATTAAATTTTAATTTTTATCAAAATGGTTCTCCGATTGAAAGTGTAAAAGGCAGAATTACTTTCGCATTTTTTATAATCATAACCGTAAGAAGACATATGTATTAACTCGTAACCTATTTATAATGTATGTAAAAAGATTATGAGTCAATTATATGTAATTTACTTTAATATTCCGTCGCGTTAAAAATTTAACGAATTGCTCAGTAAAAATTAATTAATTTGGGTGATGATTACAAAAAATTGCGATATTAAATTTCGACATTATTTCGGACGCTGCAATTCAGTCAGGTGGAAGTTCGAAACAAAATTAAAAGGTCGACAAACGAAGTAAATAAATATCCAATATCAAATACTCGTATATTGATACGAGTATTTATATTTGGTACTAGCTATGCCTGCGAATTTGGACGGCATATTTTCTTACGAACTACAAACTTCCACGCAGAGCACGCAACGAACGTTAACTTATTATGTAAACTATCTGTCAATGAAAGTCCTGTCCAAATTGGTGCAGAGATAAGCCGGAATAAACAGACAGACAGGCCGACAAAAATAGTAAAAATAATAATTTTGGTATGTGTACCGTATGCACATTCATATGCACGTTGTAGAAAGAGGCTATTTTAATATTACAAATAGACACTAATTTTATTTATAAGTATAGATTTATTTAATGATTTGATGAGATAATGATTATGATATAGATTTAAAAATATATGTAAAACGTGAACCCTTTTACATATATTTTTTCAATTACTTAAATATTGTAACAATACTATTTCTGTGGTATATCGGCAGAGTTAAACAGTGCTTCCGCTGTAGTAGGTTTCGTAAAAGGCAACTGAGGTATCGGAACTGACAGAAATATATAGCGGTATATTCATCCGTAATAGCATAACTTAAATGCAACAGAGTGGTAAAAACCAGCCAAGTTCCATCAAGTTAAACAAAGTTGTAATAGCCAAACAACAAAATGTGGACAAAATTACCCTTTGCTTAGGCTTGATGATGATGGCAATAAACAACAGAATTTATTCCATTCTTCACTTTGCAATACCAAAGTCAGAGTCTTGTTCTAAGATTACATGTTTTCACTATTTTATTGGTAATTTATTTCACTTAGTAATACGTTTCACCCAAGCACCTGCCTCAAATTTCGGTATCAGCACGAAACGAAGCACAATTTAAATGCAGGAAGGACTATGTTTGCAATTTGTAGCGTTCGCGAAACAGCGTCTTATCGTCCCGCGTCGTCGACGTCGCGTTGTGTTTGTATTGGGAAATAAATCTAGCTTAAAGACTGCTTGATAAAACGCAACTAATCGTTACGTTGAAGTATCTTCAACTAAATTGATACAGTTTTTCTAAGAGAGAAATAATTCATAAGCAAGGCGTTCGAATTAATTTCAAATTGATTAGTGTCACTTATACAAAGCTGAAACATAAAATTATTTTTATAAAAAAAAACCGACGTAAAAATATCGCTAATTTTACTTATGAATAGAAATTTAAGAAGAGGCTAGAGCATATCAAAATTTGTTCATTTTGATTGCTTAAGAAAATTACCAGATTTATTTACTTTCGGATGTCATCTCGCTTTGTTATTCAATGTCTGAGTTAACTTACATATGTTTTCGCTACAAGATAAAGAAATTATTAACAGGATATTAAAAACCTCATTAAACAATAAAAGCTTTATTTTATGGAGATCCAGGCCCGATGGCGCGCGTGGTCCTATTTTATGCGTCAAGAGTTATGCGATGTACATCCAAAACAAACATCAATGTGATGAAAATCTGTTATTATTCTAGATCTTTTTAATTATGTAATATATTACGTAAAAGTATATTACTTTATTTGTACAAATAAAGTTTTTAAACGACAAAGTATCATAACTGGAGGAATTCGAATCTGAGTATAGCAATACTCAAATTCGAATCCATCCACATTAACCATTTATCTACTGTGGTCATATTTTATTGCTGGTATGGGTGGAGGTATTCTACCGCGAATGCAGTGAAATAATCGCCACCTCAGGGCAGTTCACGCCTGGCTCTAAATTAATATGGCGCTGAGCGGAGCTAATGAGCATCTCACAGACTACCGAAGCAACTGAACTTTGACAAGCTGAAGTTGAACTGCACCGTGCATTGTTTCGGAGTTAATTATCAGACGAAATACTTCTCGGCACTAAAACTAGGTTTGGGACGACGCAAACGTTAACGGACTCCTAATTAAACTCTTCTAATTAACCTAATTACCAAAGCTCGGTCTACTTTATTCTTGGAAGCGTTGCTATTCGATTCTACTTAGTGACTATCGGAACACGAATGCGGTGAATTATTATATACACGTTTTCTTGGGTTATTCAATGACAATTTTGTTTTCTCGTGGCCAATTTGAGGTGAAATAATTCACGGGTCCGATGGTGTGTTCGGTAGCGTCTTCTGTTTTTCAACCTGAGAATTTGATCTCTTTCAAAGAACATTAATGTTGTTTACATGTCTGGATGTTGAATATGTATATAATAAATAATAATAAGAGAACGTAATACGACTGCTGTATGATAGTTATATCAAATTATCGAAGTCAGGTCAAAGTATGTTGAAAAGAATTAAAGAGATGTCTACTGTTTTTCGTTTTAAAAACACGCGTGTATGTAACAATAAGTTTTAAGAAAGCTAGGAAAGCTTGGCGGGATTAATAAACTCTGCTTACCCCGGGAGGAAATAGGCTTAAGTTCTTTTTGTATACATTTAAAAATAATTTATATAATTACTGAAAGGCTATATATGGTCTGAAAATAGTTTATTATTGATCGACTTGTTACAATGTTTACTACATACTATGTTATGAAGCCGAAGGCATTGTTTCACCCTAACCAACACAGAAATGCAAATTTAAACAGCATTAGTTGCCAAAACCACTTTCCCGCAATATGACATAGCTCACTCATGAACGGAGCTATTAAACCAGAATTAGTTGACGGCACGACAACATCACAAATTGATAGCGAGCCGTCCACGCTGTTTGGAATTAATAGTTTATAAATTAAGAACGCCTCTAAATATGTACCTTTATACGGAAATAAACTAGTGGGTTTTCTGGTGGGCTTAATAAATTCAAATATTTTTGTTGCAGCAAGGTGTTTCAACATATCAGCCGTAGTAAGTCCACTGTTGGACATAAACTTTCCCAAGAAAGTGGATTATTGGATATATTGGCCGCGTCGGGCAGGCGTGAAAATTTTACAGAGATAAACTTTGCAATAGGAAAACTATTACTAAGTGTTTACACTATTTTTATTTAAGCATTTGTATACTTAGTTTCCCAATTCGGGCTTTGCAATTTTGAAACTAATATTATAAACCGTGCTACAAATTAATTGCAATTATTAATTTATTTATTGACATTATGTTTTCTTGTATTCTAAGTATTCTAAATTATATATTATATACTATTCTAAATATAATAAAAAAAATTAAAAGGATATTGAAAAAAATATAAAAATTACTTTATTTAGTACCTAAAATGCGCCAAAGCTAGATGTTAAAACCGAAGTGAGTGCATCCGGTCACATTAGTCCGAAGTAGAGTGTATGTGCCGACGCAGCATTTCCGCGGTTTTTATGAAATTCTGGTCGACTCGGGCATGCGGCGAAGTAATGCTGTCAAGTCAGCAATTCACTATATGGAACATAGTGGATTGCTGACTTGATATATATAACACGGTATCAGAATTTTTAAAGTTTTGAGTATCTTTACAAACAAATAAACACAGATCATTAATTTATATACCAACAGGGTTACCCTTACATTAACCTTTTTACAGTATGATCTGCAGCAGGCAGTGTTGATGAGAAATAACTGGAATCTCTTTTTGCATAATAGTCAATTATCAAGTAAACCTTATTCAATAGCGCCTTCAATAGTCTGACTTGGTGTGACATGTTCATCATAGTTCTAGTTTATAGTCAAAGTTAATTATCATGTAAAGAAATAATTCTCACAACATTTATTATCTATACATTGACCTGATTTTTTGGTAAGTCGCTTAAATAACTTATGGATATCAGATAAAAGTGAAATCTATATATATATGATTTCTACTTAAATATAAATTTTTAACACAAAACACAGAGCAAACATAAATATCATACATAGTCATATAAATATTTATCCTGGATGGGAATCGAGCCCATGACTTTTGGCGCACAAGACAGTTTCATTACCATGTGCGCCATCGAGACCGTCACAAATCATAGGACTGCTTAATAAGATTTTATTTTCATCAGTTCCAGGGACATATACTTATATGTCAAAAATACTGCTCAGATTTCTTCTTCTTTTCTTCTCAAACCATTCTCGTCTTGCTGTGTTCGAATTATGCTATTTCGGATGGATATGCCGCCATTTGTTAGTTTTGGTTATCGCCACACATATTTAGTTACTTATTAGATCTACTTTAATAACCAAATACTTGATAGTTGTTGCGTCAATAAAACTTTAGTTATGATTTTATTAGCGCCTACGTCGATTACGGTTTCTGTAATCCTATCCACTTAAGTTAATGGCACCTTTATCAGTAATAGTTTTTCTTTCAGGTCCTTTTCTGGTGGCTCACGTAATATTAAATTTCAGTCTAGTGCTGGAATAATAGTTTTAAAGAACTCAGTAACTTATGAGTTTAAATTTCACATAACTTGATAATGCAAATGACTATATTTCAAAAATATATTTTCATTTTAATATGTTCGTGTTTGTATGTAAAGCAATATGCTATATATACATATTGACGGCCCCAATGGCGCAGATGGCAGTTGATCTTATCTTGTGCGCCAAATGGCTCGATTCCCACCCAGAGCAAATATTTATATGATGATACTTGTATTTGTTCTGTGTCTGGGTGTTAAATTTATGTATTAAAATAGTATATTTTTGAATCTTCTGTTATCTGGCGTCCCTAATACAAGTACTTTAAACGACTTACTACGGAGTCAGGTTGATGTATGAGATGTTGTGAACATTTATTATTATTATATATTGTGTCTAGTTTTGCGAAATTGCATGTCATTGTATATTATATTTAGTTTCATTACTCTTGATGGTCTTCATTTGATAGTTCATCGCTCATATAGCTTTGAATTACAGAGAAAATGCCTTTAATAAGAATCGCTATGATAGTCAGGTGATTTGATAGATTAGTCAAGTTCAATATTTTTTTATCCGTATGCACCAACTTACTTAAAGGACAGATTCCAATTAATATCTTCATCTCACGGACGTAAGCTCCGTTCTTCTAATACTCTCTTGATCTTAACTCCTTCTCATCACTCTAGTTGTTTGACAAACTTTTTTACAGTGACAGGTATACGTTCCTGGAATGAGCTTCCGTTGAATATTAAGCAATCCCCAAACAAATTTATCCTGAAACGCCTTCTCCGTACTTTATTTACTACTTTATAACCCTACTTCTGATGTATATATTTTTATATCATATATATTTATTGCATTTATTTATACAAATATGTAAGTAACGTTTATCTATTTTGTATATATATTGTCTGCACCACTAAATATACTTTTTTTTGTTTCGCGTAATGGTTGACTGGGAAATGATGCCAATTGATATTAAGTCCGCCATTTATACATTTTCGAATATTTGTTCAATTAATAAATATATACAAGAGAAATAATAACATTTGAAAACTTGAACAATATTGCAGGATTCTACAAAATGATGGCGTGTTAGTAACGGTTTGACGGGCTTACTGAAGAATCGATTTTATATATCTAGGTATGTTCGCTTGAACCTTAGGAATGGATAAAGGTTGCTATTTTTGCCGCGTATATATAACCTTTAAAACCTATGTAAATGAAGACATGGGTGGTAAGTTAAGGCTTTATTGTATTTATATACAAACATACTTCACGTTTGTATCTCATCAGGGTAGGCAGAGACTATAGATCTGTACTTATTACGATCTTGGCATACCCTTACTTGCATTAACCCATTTATACACGCTCGTTTGTTCTTGTTACTTGACTTGGCCTTTCTTTAATACCGCTTCTACCTGGTTAAGATGTTTGCCTAAGTCATCTTATACCATTACTCTTTTACTTGTCCAAACCATTTCAACATTCCTTTCTCTATCGTTGTCACAACATCATCTTTTACACCGCATTGATCTCTTATTATTCACTATTCTTTAGTCAACCTCTCAAACTTACACCATGTATACTTCAAAGTACTCTCATTTTAACAGCATTTATTCCACTCGCGTGCTTAATCTGCCATTTTCAACATTCACTGCCAAATTGGTGGTAAGCAAGTGTTTCATATTACAAACGTTTCTAGTAATATGAAAGGCAACCAACTCACATAATGTCTTAGTACTTGTAAGCGTCAGCATCGCTTATATAGGCTTGAGTCGTCATAGACATTACTAGAGTGACCAACCTTATATTTTGTGATATACTTACACACCTAGGGATTTCACTGCCTCACCTTCTTTAAATACAACTATGCGAACTACTTTTATGCGGTCGAAAAAGGTAAGGTAACCAGGCAGATAGCCTTTTATGAGGTCTAGGTAAATGTATGTTTGTTTTCCTAGAAATAGTCTTCAATGATCCCTAGCATAAGACAATCTTAGCAATTTGTCGCGTCGCCACGCGTCTTATCGCGACGCCGCCACATTCGCGTTAGGAAACCGAAATAAATCTACATAAGCGATAGATAAAAGCTCGCACCATTATTTTGGTAGTTTTTACAGAACGAGACACAGTAAAAAGGTGCAATAAATAAATATAAACCAAACAACTTCGTAATTTTCCAATGTAAATTATAATATTCTTTATATTGTGCGTATGTACACATTTTGTGACTTTAAAGAATTACAAAAACATTCCTTATAAGAAATCTTTTAAGATTTTTTTTTGTGAATTTAGTAATTGTTTAATAGATTCATTACGTTAAATAATTTATGCAAAGAAAAAATCCAATGCCCGGGCATTTGTAGAAGTTTAACATTGGAGTGTCTGTAGGTGTTTTTCAGCACATATATGAACACTAGGAAAAATTCGACGTGAATGCTGAGGTCCAGAGCATAATAGTAGTGCAATCCCCCGTCATGGAAAAGACGCAGGTTCTATTTCCACGTGAAGTCTATGAAAGTTGATTTTTTGAAAGTAAATATTATCCTAAATAGATTCAGTTTAAACATAACTGTGCCGTGGAATACTGTCAGATTAGGATAGTACCGCCTTGTAACTATATCAGATGTTGAAGTGGCGTCCGAAGTATTAAGGAGACTGATGGTGGCATATCCACCAGATGCGACGTAGCTTAAATTCAGCAGACAGGGGTTGGGTAGCAGCACCTCTATAGCGAAAGCTGCTCTGTGCGATTGTCAACACGCTTGCCCAGTTCAGAAATTATGGGCGTAATGTACCATTTCTTAGAAAGGTCTATGTCACTTCTGGAACGTTTTACTTTTGCTATGATGAGGATTAAAAACATGATGTAAAACTAGAACAACTATATGGTTTTTTGTTTTTTTTAAGCTGAGAGAATTAAACACATTTTGCAGAAACCGTACATACATTTTGAGTTATTACCGTTTTAATTTTCGTAATGATAGCAAGAAGTTGACTTAAAAATATAAATAAACACTGCATTGATGTTGAAGCAGAAGACGCGCTTTTCGATCAATCGAGATAATTAGATAAAAAAAGGCATAAAAAAGCATTTGTTGTGTGTTTATTACTGAAAATATTAAAAAAGATTTATTGTTATTAAATATTAAAAAGAATTACTTTCAATGTAAATTTTAAAACTTTGAAAGTAGCAAAACTATGTTTAACTTTAATGTTATTGTTATAGTTGTGAGATTAAAGTGAAATGGAAATGGTAAAATGGTTTTAAACGAACAAGGGCGTTCACACAAAAAAATATAATTAAAAAAGGTTGCCAGCGTCTACAACATTAACATAAATAAGCCGAGCGTTTTTTAGAAAAATTATTCTTAGAAACAATAACAGCCGATAATTGAAAATACAAAAGTTAATTAACTTCTAAAAGCCATAAATGTACTTTTATTTTATTCAATTAAGTCATGTTTAAATGTCATTATAATATCTATCTTGTTAAAAGCTAGAACTTTTTAAAATTAAAAATAGTCTGAGTAGACTGCTCTTAAGGTTATTGCCTTATTATATATTATATATATATTTATACAGCGTCAAAAATTATGAAATAGAACCTTTACAATATTGGTGGAATAGACAGCGCTTCTAAACCTTAATTTACAAATAGCTAATATTTGGGACTCACGTCTCTGAAGTTACAGTAGTACATTTACAACTTCTCTTTTGTATTGTTAGTGCAATACTATCTTAAGAATTTTTATCGTCAATCACGTCGTCCCTACTAGTTGATATTGAAGATAAAGATTTTGTTGATGAGGGCACTCGTTGTTCCAAGACGTTTAATAAGGATTTTTTTTAAATTTTCTTTAAGAAAAAAGTTATGTGATAATAATTAACTTACATCACATGTCATATACAGATCTGACTGCGAGACAACTTGCTTGAAGCACTTGTGTTACGGACATCAGTCAACAAAGTTATTACAAACATAATATATATTAAAGACCAGGCACATAATAATCACAGATCAGCAACATCATTATCATATCAGCAATTAGAAGTTTACTGCTGGAGTCTTCCGAAGAATGGAGGAATTTAGCCCATAGCTGCTACACTTGAGCAAGCTTGTTGACAATCGTAGAGCGCAGCTTACGTGATGGGGATGCTGCAGCCCATCCCCGCTCTATGCATTTTAGCTACACATAATTTAATCATATAAATATTTGTCTTGGGTACCTACCCAAGACAAATATTTATTTAGATACCTATCTACCTCCCGATTTTCCGCATACAAGATAACGAATGCGCCATCAAGTCTGTCGAATCATTAGAAAGACTATTGGATATTATTAAAATATTATACATATAAGAAGGCAGGCAACAACATTTTTTTTTTATTTAAAAGAAAGTTGGTAATCTGTTACAAAGTTAAATGTTTACTGCTTTATTATCTATATTTTTATGCATGATATTTTTGGGATGCGGTTATGGTTAGCTATGTAATTTTGTTTATGTCATTGTAATTAAGTGACATAAGTATTGCTATAAGATACGTTGTGCTTAGTCTGTGTAAATATATTTTATCATTTATATAATCTCTTTTTCTTACTCGTGGGGTACCGGTGGAGTAGAATAAGTACCTCTTTGTGTACCAGGTGTCGTAAGAGGTGAGTAAGTACCAGGCAAGGTAAATCCACCCGAATCAGCGCAGCTTTAATACTACAGAGTGAGATAAGCTGCAGAATCCACGTTGCAAACTTGCGCTTTGCAACTGCCACCCTGCCTGTCCGGCGCAGCAATGGAGGACAAAAATCTCCTTATTTTGGGAAGGGCTATGTCCAACAGGAGACTTGAGACTATGTATATGAATATGATTATTTCTTACAATGTAATTATTAAAATAAATATTCATGAACTAATTATTTACTAGCAGACCGTCCGTTAGACATAATAATAGGTCCAGATATTTAAGTTTTAAGCATGCTAATTTAAATGACCATGAATCACTAAATTAGAAAAAAATGTATGCTTATCTTGAGGCCTCCCTGTATACTACGTTGGCTGTGGTATTTGTAGGTGACAATAAAACGTATTGATTTTCAGGAGATCCTACTCGAGAAAGTACCACATACAATTGCTCTCGTCGAGTTGGTTACTCAATGCGCTGCGTGGCGGCCGCCGCCGGCATGTATTTTTATTTTAATTTCATGATAACTTTTGAATGGCTCCGATTACCGTTCGATTTCAATAATTTAAAATGTAACCATTAGGTCTTGATACAATCGAATATTAAATATATTTATTTGGATAAAAATTTATTAATGGTCTGATTTTTATCGGCATTTCTACCAATTTTTTAAATGTAAAAATGTAGTTAAAGTGACGTAACTAAACAACAGTTAGACATATGGTCTCGTGTAGTTTTTTGTAGATATTGATATGTTCTACAATATTGTCGAATATTTTTTGTTCTATCATAAATACTCTTCGCAGCGTATGCGATGAAAGACGTTTTATGGCTAATTTTTTTACACCTTTGGTTGGTTTTAATAGGAATTCTTAAAGATTTCTATAGTAATCTAGCCTATATTACTCAGTAATAATGTAGTTTTCTAATGAATAAAGAATTATTAAAATCGGTCCGGTACTTTTTAGGTTTATACGTTACATACAAAAATACAAATCTTTTCTTTTTATATACAAATCTTTTATAAACTACTTCAGAAGGGTCGAAGTTACAATTGAGAATATTTAAATTTCCGTGCATGAAGGCGATAATTTTTTTACGATGGTAACATATTTTGTTTTATTATATATATTAGTAGTTTTACGATGTTACCTTTGATAATATTTGATACATACAATAGTACATATTTGATATAATTTCAGACAGGTGGTATTTTCTAACTATCCCCAGACAAATCTTATTGATCAAGAAAAAATATGTAACTAATTATAATGTTTTATTATGATTTAAGTGAATTACCTCTGGACACGATTACATAGCGGCAGCATCAATACAAGCCGTTGTTCTGCGTGATTAATGTCCGTGCATCGCCTGTGTTTAGGCGAGCCCATTAATTTTATAAATTCATCGTGGATGTCGACGGCACGGATTATTTACACCTGTATTGTATTAGTTTCACGATATTTTAAAGCGTAGATGTATGTTGTTTATTTAGTTAAATATTAATGCTAGACGCGCATTGTGCTTCAATGTATGTCATTTATTTATGATAGTAGACACACAATATACGGCCTCGATGACTCAGCAGGTAGTGATCCTAACTTATGCGCCAAGGTTTGTGAGTTCAATCCTCACTCAGGACAAATATATATATATATATATATATATATGTGATGAATATTTGTGTTTGTTCTGTGCGAATATGTATTTAAGTATAATATTAGTAATTTTTACGGTGTAATGTTTGGTGACATAAGTAATTATTAGTACTTAAACTTAACTAGGAGGCAGGTCACTGTATGAGATGTTGTCTAAATGCAGGCAAACAAACATGCGATCTACAAGCATGTTACCAACCTTTTGACTTGAAGATATTATGTCACATATCTAATAATTTCACTGCCACCGCCACTGCCTTAAAACCGGAACACGGCAATGTAAAGTGTAGGTAAAAGGAAGGCACCAAAGCAGAAATACTATGTTTGAGGTCTACCTTATGTGAATTATAACAATTATATAACATAGATAGCAGCAATATTTTTCACAATATCTATGCTATAATAATTTGGGAGGTTGCAGCTCCACAGGATCCACTACTAAACTATTATTCACATCATTTTGGAACTCAATACATAAGAGATACTAGAAGAGCACGACATATTTCACAAATAATAAATAAAATAAATAAATAAATGTATAATTAAAGTAAAGAAGAAAGAAAAGAAAAACAATAATAACATGATTACGGAATCTAATGGTATGCTTGTAATGTCTTCCTATACATATTATCTGCACATGCTTCAAGTAAGTTTAAGTTAAATAAGTTTTTATATTACCTGGGAGCACGGACCAATTAATTTGTGGTTTTGGTGGGTTAAATACTACATTAAATAATTTAAATAGTGAAGTGTATCTATATTTTTTGAAATAATAGATTAGCTCTTGTCAACTGATAATTTATACCCAAGATTGGTAGGAATATTGTATTTTCCATATAAAAATGTATTATAAAATTAAACTTTACACAACTGCGTCTATATCAGTGAGTTCGTAGTATTAGCTTCTACGAAAATGTGTAATGCTACGACGGGATCGTAGTACGCACTTAGTTACCTAGATATGGAAGAACAAACGAAGGTTGAAATGTTATAAATATACTCATTTCTCAAAGTAAGACATAATTTACAAATAGCGGACTAAATGCCTTTTGGCATTATTTCCTAGTCAACCATTAAACGTAGCAGAAAAAAATATTTATATAAATATACTGGTTCAGACATTATATACACAAAATAGATAAACATTACATACATATTTATATAAATAAACGCAATAAATACATATGATATAATTTTTTTTTTATTGAGTATCAATTTTGATGTGAATTCTAAGGCCCATAGTACACGGCGTATTTTAAACGCGCCGACGACGCGCGTTTCAGAAACGCGCGTTTTCGGCGCCGTGGACGCTGCTTGTTGCTATAGGTAACGTGTGCTTAGGTTGCACCAAGGATCGTGGGTTCGATCTCCATCCATAAATATCAATATCTTTACTAAAATTGTTAAGAGAAAATATTTTAGTTTGCTTGTTTGATCGTAAGAAATTTAATACACGTTGCATCAGGTATTAAAAATTCACATAAATATTAAAATAGCTGTTGAAAAATTAAACTTTCAGAGAAATGTTACCTTACTATTTTGTTTTTGTCTATAAATACAAATATCTATACTCTAAACATTTTTTTATATTAAATGTGACCGCAGCTTGTAGACGCTCGTAGAAGGATATCACTAGCGTGTCACCAACCCTGTGAACTGAAGATGTCGTGTCACATTTAATAAGTAATTTTACTCCCTCTCTTACCCTTCATACCTTAACCGAAACACAGCAATGCGAATGTTTGGCTTTATAAACAGGTGAAACTGAGGTGTAGGTGACCTTTGTAAAGGTTCTTCCCAACAAGTCCTAGCAAACCTACGTTCAATAACTACAAAGCCCCAGGAAAATTAGGTAGAATTAAATACTATCATTCTATGTTTACCTGATTGGGACTTAAAGTCAGTATTCATTTAATATCGATTAACATGTACTTTTTAAATAAAATAAAGTTGATTCCCTTCGTATAGCGCATTTAAACATCGTACCGCGTTTTTAAAACCAGCTTTAAAACTAAATAAAAAGCTACAGATTTATTGTTATTGCCTGATGTTTAACGCTGTTAAATAACTCTATCAAGGCGACGTGATTCACTGATACTACACTGTGCGAACTTAATACTCGTTCTTTTTAACGTACTAAAATGAGAGACACAGATTTTTTTTCTGTACTTATATTATAAATATGGTATACACTGAGCACATACAAATACAGTAAGAGGCGACTAAGATACGAAAACCGGCAGATGGCAGTATATCCGTCCGTAACAAGTTATTTTTGGACAAATTTAATGTTCATACGTCAATCGTTGCCCTACAAGAGCATATCATTTCTGTCCAGTCCGGCAATGATCAGTCAAAATCTCCCTCGATACCGCTTATGTTTAAAAGCGGACGTCCTGCATCTCATTTGATAATAATGATATTGGTTCACCGATGAAGATGAACATTTTATCTTAATTATAAAGCCTTATAAATAATCTTATAAGTTTCTATTTATTTATGTGCCAAACACATAAAAAAAAATATCGTGTTAAAAAATGTACTGAAGTATTATATTTCTGATTCCTCTGTTATCTGATGTCCGTAAGTTAAGTAAGTACTTAAAGCGACTTACCTCGGACTCAGGTCAGGGTATCAAATGTTGTGTAAATATATTTATTTATCTACTTGTACGCATTCGCATCTCATAATAAAACTCTAATTTTATTAACAATTTGATAAAAGTTACTCATTCACTTCGTTACTCGCTGTTACAATGGAAGTTCTAAATAACTTTTCGCATAAAATGTGCGACTTCCAGTTCGCGCCGCCATTATTTAGGTTTAAAAATGCAAGACCTGCTACCGGCATCCATCTCAAATACTACAGTTGCCATATACTTGATGTCATCATACCTTACATAACTATGATATGCTGCCATTTATCAATGTAGTTAAAAAATTATACATATACTCCCCTTTTATCTTGCCTTATTTGAATTGCGTGTTGTTGTACCGTTCTTTTTTTGTAATTATTGTCTGTAGTAATTTTTAAATAGCGAATGTATGGAGTATGTAGACGCGAGCAGCTTTAACACAGTTCATACTAATACGGCTGCCGTCGTTTTAGCCTATTTGTGTAAAAAGTTTAAGGGTTTTTATAATTTTTGCAGTAGATTAATAAAATATTATTATCATTGACATACATACATAAGACACTTTAGGGACACTACCAAATATAATAATTAGAACCATGTGAGTGCACTCAAAGACGATCTATGATTTATTGACGATCCTTTGGATACCCTATGTCCTTAATGGATACCCACTAGCTCATGTTATTTTTAAATTCTTTTATTGCTTAGTTAGCTGCCTGCCCTGACTCCTCCCAGGTTGCATTATAATTTTTATTATCCTTTTCATCCCGTTACCGTTAGCGTTTTCATCTCGAAGGAACTTCGTTTCATAATCTCTCAATTGTTTGTACAGAGATCGTAACACTATTTAATTTCCAGGAGTATTTTAGTAGATATTTGTATTTCAAAATAACTGCACAACAATATTAATCGAGTACTGCACGCACATTTATTTTAAATTTGTTCAACGCATAAAAATACTTAGTGTATCTAGTCATAGAATATATGTATATTAGTTATTAGTTTATGACTTAATTTTTTTACTTTACTTGACATCCAGAAATCATGAGTAAACTTTTCAAGTACGCAAGGTAAAGTAATATGAAAAATAGTATCAAAATCGTATAGAATTGTCGTATAGTAGCATATAGTATTGTCGTGAAAGCGAGATAGACGGAGAGACATAGTAATCTTTGTATATGACTTGATAAAATATGTCTATTTGTATGACCAGTGACCTTAAGAACCTTAGATTTATTTTTGTAATATATATGTGTATTTATACGTCAATTTTTGACGGTCCGGATGTCGAATGTAGTATTGTTTTCGTATTTGCGCCGAAGGGTTTGATACTTACCCAGCGCAAATATCTCTTTTATGAATATTGTCTTTGTTCTGAATGCTGTTATCTTTTTTATATTATGAAGTCAGCAAACAAGCATACGGTCCGCTTCATGGTTAACGTGACTGCAGCTGACGTTTGTAAGGCACAAGCAAATATATCACAAGCGTATCGCTAACTTTGTGAATTGAAGATACTATGTCACATTTACCCAGAATTTTCAGTGCCTAACTAGAAAAAAGGCGGTAGAAATAGTTAAGAGTGAGGTCTTAAAGCAGACGACCTTTGCAAGAGGTCTACCTCTAGTAAACAGTTGTCTGACTTAGTACAAGTGATATAAGTGCTTTAATCAACTAATTTTGAAGTCAGGTCAATGTGTTAGATGTGTTGAGAATTCATAGGTTGTTTTTTATAAAATTTACATTGTATATGATTTTAAAGCCGCATACAACCAATTCTACTTCAAAATTTTTTTTTGGTATACTTATAAAGAAGACGTCGTGACGTCAACGGTGATATGATAATATTTTATTGATTTAAAAAGTTCTATTCTAATAAAGTGTTTAGTTTCCATATAACATACGAGTAATAAAAAGATACCAAAAAAATCGAAACCCGTTACACTTTATAAAGTGCAAATGATGTCCCCGTTATTAAAAACTTCCAATTACATGCCTTTGAAAAAGGAAATGTAATAATTTATGCCGTATAGTTCGGGTTTTTAAATTCGCACCGTCATCTCTCTTACTTGAAAAATACATGGCCAAATGTGATAGCGATCACCAGATTTACTGTAGCTGCCAGTTTTTGATGACGCCATTCATCTTATAACTATATGACATGGTTGATATACCTATATGATCTCTACATAAAGTTAGCTAATTACATTACAATACAAAGCATTAATAGTAGTTTCACATAAAGTAAACCTCATACGGAAGGTCGTCTGTATTGGTATCTCTTTGAAGTATAAAATGATCAGAGTGAATGTTGAACTTTGCTAGGGATCTTAAAATTTCTTATTTAGCATAAACTTCAAACTACACAATGAATTTGAAATATTTTACATAGACAAATTAAGCAATATGTATGTATGAACACCAATCCGCCATAACTTCTAATAAACACAGCTCCAAGGCACAAATAATAATTAATAACGCAATGTCACGATCTATGGGTTATATATCAGAACAAAACCCGCAAATAGTCACATAATCTTCCTTTGTTATTCCTAAGACACCATGGAAAAATAAAATATACCATACGGTTACCCCAAAAAAATATGTACCCAATATCCTAGCTTTGTTAACGCAGATAATGTAATGAAAATAAAATAACGGCTTAACTTTGATTCCTTCGGGTCTAGCAATGAATTATTTATAACGCGATTCTTAGAGCGTCAATGGATCTACTATGGAATATATTCAGTTTAGTATAAAAATATAACGATTGAGTATTGAGTATTGGATTTATCTTTGTCGTTTATAGATAATTTTTCTTGTTGTTTTTATAACTAAGAATAATGCATAATATCGTGAAAATATTTTATTATATTAATAATTTTCTAAGTGGGAAAGTCTTGTTGTAACTATCTTCGAGATATAAACATCATTCTCAAAAGTTTAAAGATTTTGCACGATGCATATATATATATATATTTATAGTATTTTGCATGGAATGCTATATAAAGCCACCAATAAGGATACTATAATGTAGTTTTTTATATCATAATCATGACAGCCATTGGAAGTCCACTGCCGGACATAGGCCTCCCCAAAAAAGGGGAAATTAACCTATAATTACCGCGCTGGGCAAGCGTGTTGGCAATCGCAGAATGCAATTCTCGTGACGGGGATGCTGCTGCCCATCCCCACCCTATGCATTTGAGCTACACTGTCTCGGATCGGATTTACCGCCATCTGTCGGTTAGGTACCTTAGTCGCCTTTTACGACACCTGGAAAAGAGGGAGGTATTGTGTTAGAACTTAAGTGAATATATATTGAAAAAAAATTACGATTTGACATTATCTGTATATATAAAAGAGAAGCTGAATGACTGACTTACTCACATATCGACACAGAGCCTGGACGATAAGTGCTAGGAACTTGCAAAAGCTTGGGTTTTCTTTTTATTAAATTGTGAAGCACTAAGAATGGATTTTCCAAAATTCACCCCCTTACGTAAAATGTAAAACGGGGTGCAAAGATTCATTTGAATGCCATGAAACAACCGTATAATATATTTTTTCGAAATATTATCCTTTAAGTTTTACAATTTAATACGGGTTAAACCGCGGGGTGCAGCTAGTATTGGTAAAAAAGTAGTTCGTCCTAATTCATTTGTGAAGCAAGTGTAACCATTACTTACTTTCGTAATATAGCCTGATTAGAATTCAGATTTGTATTAAATGAAATTAAAATCACTTAATAATTTATCTTTCAAGTTCAATCACAGTGAACTTATCAGTGCTGTTAAGTCCACTATGATCGAACTTGAAAGAGCCTACAGACCGACTTTATAATGAGACCAAGGTATTACGAGCGAGGCAGCTATTTATATTTAGAGGAATATTAATTAAAAGACAACCCCCACAATCTCCGAACTAAAAATAAAGAGCAACTATCAGCACCTAGAACTCTCCACGGTAAGAAGACTGTACTGTTTGGAGGAGCACAGCTGTTCAATAAGCTGCTTAACTACATAAACTACATAATGAGAGTATAAATATATTTCAGAATAGGCTGAAATTGTATTATGAGTCATAAACCGGATAACAATAATTTGTATATTATTTGTTATAACTGTAATATCTCATTGTAAATGAATGTAGATTCGTATGAGAATAAAGATCTTTTAACACAAATATTTCCACACATATAACTGCCCTAACATCTCCAAACTACTACAAACGAATTAAGTTAAACGTATACAAAATTACGGTAACTTCGATGCCTAACACTTTTGCTAGTCCTCAAGCTTACCATACTGTATAAATTGGGGAAGGCTTTATAAATTGATATGCTAGACAATAGATTTTAAAAACCATCCTACTCGCGAGGCAAAGCAAGTATTAGAAAACTGGCTAAAAGATTTAAGCTACAAAGATACAGAAACCTTTTATTATTATAACCCTTATTATTCACACGCAAACACACACACATACACATATACACGCACACACACACACTAACACACATACGCGTACAATCATACACTCTCACATCTACTATTGTTGTATTTTTAGCAGTCTTTTATTTTTGTATTACTTATATACGAATTAGGGTTTCATAATGTTTGATGTGATATACTGAAATAATATTCAAAATTGTTCGAGCTGTGTCCAATTGTCAATGTACAAAAAGATAATTATTGACTAGAGTTACAAGATTTACGCTTAGTGCAGAATCCTATAGGTATGTGTTTATATTGTTTATTGTCATTTTGAAATAAAAGTTATTATTATTATATAATTTTTCATACCGAGATAAGTGGCATTTAGTCTTTATGTCATAAATACGCAATTATATTATTATTTATATAGGTTAATTGATATGCACACATACATATTTCTCTTTGGTGAGGATAGAATCTACGATCCTTATTGGACAATATAAGGCTTTAAAAGTTACAACAGCATCTGTTTCATTGATCTTAAACCTAGAAGATATGTTTATATTTTGTAGCCTTTGGTAATAATTACAATCGAATGTGATCAGAATTCTAGTCCGGCAATCGCCACTAGAGATAGTCCCAGAGGTCTTAAGTAATAAATGTATATGTCGACCCTTCGGCTACACGGACTTAGCTGCGGAGCAATTTGTTTTCAATCGACATAATCTGGAGACCGGATCGCTTAAAGATGGAGTAAGTTAATCTTGCCTGCAGGGATTCTCTTAGACCGTCTAGATGGGGGTTGGAAGATACTTCCCTTTCTTTTCCAGATTAAAAAAATGGCAAACGTTCCTTAAGAAATATATTATTGAAGATTTCTTTAGAGGGTTTACGCGTTGAAAATTGAATTTTTAATTATCTTTGCACATAAAAACACTACGAAAAAAATCCATGTCTTCTAAGATTTCGGACAGCACAACGGAAGTACACTCCCCCGGCAATGTAAAGCACATTCAAGTTCCCCCTAAAGTCTGACATTAACAATAGTCTGACAATATGCATAAAATATAATTACCTTTTTCTGTGTACCTAATAATAAATGCAGAAGTATGGCGTAACCTGAGACCCAATCTAAGAGAAATTATGACATATACTACACTTATGACACGTAATTTATCATTTAAAAAATAGTCACAGCTATATTGGATGTAGCAGAAGAAGCAAGCGAGTAGAATAAATGCTGTTGAACTGAGAAATCTACAAAGCATGTTTAATGTAAGTTTGAGAGATAGATTAAATAATAGTGTGATAAGAGATTTATGTGATGTAAATGAATGTTGTGATGGTTTAAATATGTAAAAAGGATGGGCAAAAGTAGAATGATTGTACAAATATAAAGAAAGGAAGTGAATGAAAGAGTTTATATAGGATGACCTGGGTGAACATACACAGGCGGACATACTAGGTTGAAGTACCAAGAATAAACGAAAGTGTATGAAAGGACTATTACAAGTGAGGGAAGCGAGAGAGGTATGCCAAAATTGTTGCAACTGGAGATTCATAGTTTCTGCCTAGTCCGATGGGACACAAGCATAATGTATGTATGTATGTATGTATAATACTACTCGTAATTCACACAGCATTTCATATATTGATATGATTCCAAAATAAATCGCGTAATACACTTGTGTAACGGACATAAAACATCTGAAGAAACACAAATATAATATTTGAATTCATATTTAATACTCAGACACATAATAATAACGTGTACATCACGTCCAATTTAGAAGATTTAGAAAATAATATTCCTGCTATTTTTAACAAAACTAAGTTTTTTTTAATAAAGAAGTAATAGTAGTTACACCAACACGAGTAATTAATCGCATTATATCCTCGAGTGGCTTCGTAGAATTTAATGCGATCTTTCTAATGAATCGGATATGGTGAAGTAATATTATAGTCCAATCGCCTTAGGGAATGACAACGTTCGGTCTCTTAACTCCGATTGCACTCCACTGCCTTTGGTAGAATTTTCAATAGTGAATCAGCAAATTAAATAAGGTCTTATGAGTTTATTATGTTTATCTTCTTGCAGACTAATATAATTACCAGCTATTGGAAGTCAACTGCTGGACATAGGCTTTCCTAAAAATTTGGAAATTTGCTCATAATTGCTGCGCTGGGCAAGCGTGTTAGCAATCATAGTGAGGAATCAGTAGCAAGGAAGCACAAGTATACTTCTTAAATCTTTAAAACCTAAACACAGAATAAACACAAATATCATCGTAAATATCTGTCCTGGGTGGGTATTGAGCCCACGACCCACGGCGCACAAGATAGGATCATTACCATATGCGCTATTGCAAACGAATCTTAGTCGTGGTAAGGGGTGTAAAATATAGATAGACAGAAAATCCTAATATCATCATCAACCTAATACCAGCCATTGAAAATGCACTGCTGGACATAAAAATGTTGCCCATAATTGCCATGCTGGGCAAGCGTGTTAGCAAACGCAATGTGGATACTGCTATGGGCAACAGTATCCATATTGCGATGGCGCCTTGTGCATTTGAGATGCCTTGTATTGGATGCCATATATATCGCCATTTGTCGGTTCTGGTACCTTAGTCGCCCGACACTTGGTACAGAGGGAGGTACTATTCTACTCTGCTGGTACCAAACGGGTCTTAATATATTACTTAATATATTAAGATATCACACTTACTATATTTATAGTGCTAGTATCGAAACGAATTCAAGTTTCTTTAGAACACAAGATAATCTTACAATTCTCATTCTACGCACGTCCCCAGTAATACATAATACGGACAGTGGGGTTACATTGTGTAACTATTTAGTGCTTTAGTTATCCGACTATCGTTGGCACTGTCCCAGTTCTTTGCAAGATCTTGGTCTCTTTGTGAGTTTATAGCGTTGTATCGTTTTACTGGTATTGGATCGGAACTGTTATTATATGACGCATCGGGTTAGTTACATTAAATATGAAAAGACTTTGATAAAAATTAATGGGTTTCTTAACATCGTTTTAATAATTATTTTTAGGAAAATATACGGTGAACCATTATATATTATCAAATCATGATATTCTTAATGAGTTGGTTTTCTAATTAACAACATTTTATTTACGTTTTTGTCGTATGAGTTGCAGGACGGTCCTATATAATAGGCCACCTCAAGAGATTTCATTGATCCTGCAGTCTTATTCAGATAGACTGCTCACCATATGAGCTTTATGATTTTTATTTTATTTATTTTTATTTTATTAATATTATAGATAGCATAAGCATAAAAATTTGATACACGTTATACTTCAGACTGGTTCAACGAATCAAAGAATTTTATTCTAAAATAGCATGTAAACTACTTTGTTTTTATAGAAAAAATATAGGCTATATCGAGCCCTTATATTTATATAATAATATTTATAAAAATTCTTCTCCTGTAAAATTTGGGTTTTTTCGGTAACGCTAAGACAGCGGTAAAGGCTCGATATAATTATCAATGTAGGATCATCAGTCTGAATTATATCAAACCAATTTTGAGATATAATGTTTAAAAATTGCAAAAAAAAGATATCCTATGCGATCCCTTAACAATATTTTAATACTTAAATGAATATATTTTCCAGAAATGTACCTATTTTTCAAACACATTAGAATCCTAACGGTCAGGCAAAACTATTTTCGAACTTTCCCTAAACATTTAACTTTTGTATAGACCCAAAACGGAACGCAGGTGTGGACTCAGGGTGGTAGCTGAAATCAGCATTAGTTGGTCATACTCGGATATTGTTCACAAAATTACAACATGTATGAAATTCTGCTAACTTAATACATAAATACTTAATAACACGCAGAATGTACATCGATAATATTTTCATACATAAAGATATGTTTTTAAAAGATTTAAAAATTATTTATTCCACTTTTACAATTTATGTAAGACGTTTCACCGATTTTCTAGAGTAACACACGTAAAAAAATTGTTTTATGAAGCGCTACCGGACCTGAAAGGCATTGTTATATCTTATGGCGCATTCTCTCGATGGTGCCAAAAAATGTCGGTAAATGTTATTAAAGTTATTAAGATTTATAAATTATTTTCTTTCATAAAAACTTTGTACTGAAAGTAACAAAGAACTCAAAATATGAATAAGCTCAATCAGCCGAGCCATTCAAACGTAAATATATAAACGATATATATAAATATATATATACGTTAATATATATACATATATGTAAATATCTTTTTTTAAAGATAAACCAAAGGCTAAACTACTCAGACGTAAGATTCTATAGAAAATATCTAATAAATAATAAGATCTAAAATATTATGTCGATTACTCAAGGGTGCGCGACTTGTGTGCCTGCGGTTTGGAAATTTAGGTATTGAAGGCCTTTCAATACCCGTAATTTTACCCGTATTTTCACCCTTTCAATATAATCGCGCCTGGTTGCGCTAGTGAGGTATGCACCCATGTATCGGCGGGTGCGTTTACTAGTTTAGGGCTACAGTGTTGCGTGAAAATGTGTTAGGAACATAGCGATAACAATTGCACGAATATTTAGATGCTAGAGAGAAACCATATAGTACAAGAGCGCTAACTTCCGACTACAACAGAATATAACGTTTGCTCTTTCAAACATTTTATTTATTTTTTATATTTTTAACTACTTTATTATAGTCTGGAATCTACTCCGGGCCTTCAGAAGTAATGCTAAACTGTAATAATTCGGCCATCAATTACATTTGCGGCACTAAGTACCTTAATACACACCTGTGCAAGTATTTTATCATTTTGAAAAGGGCTCTTGAATCCAGTTCTTTAGCTATAAATCCTAGTCTCGGAGTAAACGTTTCTGCTTAGTGGCGCCTTAAAAATATTGCTTTTCTAACTGCTTGAAGTAAAGTTTGAAATGTTCCTCAACGATGGACTGCATATTAACCATTAATTTAATACCAATAAAATCTTTCACTGGAAAAACAGTTTTATAATATTTGCCCTGTTAAGTGCTTTAATTTACATTTGCTCTACAAAGAAACCCGTTTTAATCAGCGCTGTGTATTTACCATATATATTTATATAAAATATTTAGTAAATGATACACTGGGCACTATTATACCATATATAAATAAGTGATCTTCCTTAAGTACCATAATAGTACCTTTTTATATATGCCGAAGTCATCAAACAGGCGTACAGTCCGGTTGATGGTAAACGTGACTGCTGCCTATAGATGCTCGTGTAATCGAAAATATCACCACCGCGTCACCATTGTTGTGAACTTATAGATACGAGTACCATGTCACTTTACCTCGTAATTTCACTGGCTCTCTCTCCCTTTCAACCGGAATCCAGCAATATGAACTCTGCTATTTGGTGATAGTAATTGGTGAAAATGAGATAGTAATGAAGTCGACCTTAATAGGATGTCTTCCTCGTGTATACCAGTTATCATAATAGGCGATCTCAGGTAACGCAACAGGCAGGTAGTGGAATATCCCCCTGACAGTAAAGCATAGCTTAAATTCAATAAAATGGGGATGGACAGTAGCATTAATGCTTTGTTTTGCGGATGTTACCACGTCTGCCCAGTGCGGAAATTATGGTCAAACTTTTCTATTTTTGGAGAAGTCTATGTTCAAAGACATTTTGACGTTTATTAATGAATTCCAATCCAGTAGCGATGTGTGATACCTCCAAAAAAAATGTGGCTATGTAGATGATGATACGAGTATAATCTTGTATAAAATAGAGAGAATAAGGTATAAGAACATGACTCGATATTGTTATAAGGACATACGCCAATGGAATTAGAAGGACCGATATATCGCAAAATATTCATATATATTCTGAATTTTGTAAGATGGTGGTATCTTTATAAAAAATCATTTACAATAAACAATTGTAAACAATTAAGCCCTAGCAATATATACTGGCTCTGAAAATTTTTTTGCAGAATATTTTGTAATTATGGGGAAAAGGACCCACAAATCCAGTTACAGTTAAATCCTGGGTACAGAGTGAATGTTTCTGCTCGGCTGTGTTGAAACACAGGACGCACTTTCTCGTGTTTATTTGGTACAGTTGTTCCTGGAATTTATTCTTGCAAACATGATTCTGCTTATTCATAACTTTATGCTTCGCAAACACTGGCTGTCTTCGTTTAAGGTTTTAGCGTTTTATTCGGGACATTTTTGCGGAAGTAGGCAGCCATGGAGTTGGGAAAAATTCGTTTACTGAAAATCCAATGCAATTTAGCATTTCACAATACTTTCGTAATGGAAAACAGAGATGTTTTTTGCTATTCGAGAATTTTCTTGGATAACAGTTATAGAAGGTACTTTTGTCCCTTTATACCATACTACTATATTTTTATATGTATGTGCTATTTGCGCAAGTACTAAACAAATTTGGTTTATTCAACTTAATTTTTTCTTTATGTAGTCACCTTTAAATATGGAATTCGCTTTATTAATTAATGCTTTCAAGAGCATATTTATTGAATAAAGATAAGTATTTGTAACATATATATTATAATATTTATGTTTCAGGACAAACCACATTTATAGATACTAATATATTTTAGTGCTTGAATTAGTAATCCTAGTTCTAAGCTAAGTAAAAGATTTGAAAAAAACACTTTCCCAGTGGTATTAAGATATTATTTTCATTTTAAATAATACAAATAACTAAATATTAAGTCTGCACAGATCATATAAGGTAGATCTCATACAAAAGTTGCCTGCGTTGGTACTTCACTCTTACATTTCTTCCGCCAAATAGCAGTGTTCGCATTTCTGTGTTTGATATAAATACTACGAAAGATTTTGATAGTTTATTTTTAATAAAAATCCAATACAAAGTTATTGAATAACAAAATAAAAAAAGTTGTTGAATTGTTATTATTATTATTTATTATTATTATGTGCGTGTACACCAATCAATCAGAGTTTTATAAAATTTATATAAAAAAACTTCTATAAAAACAACAAAAAAAACTTTTCAAGTTTCAACATCAGTACAACTCAAAATAACCTAAACTACAATAGAACTAAAATAATATAATCTATACTTCGTTATTCGAAAACATTAAAATTAAAAATAGGAACTAATTTCATATAATGAAAAAAAAAAACAATACTAGAGAATATCGCAGTTCCCTCCTGAGGTAACGTTGACCGCACGCTAGCTATTTCCCCTAGGAGCTCATTTAATTACGTTCAAGACGTCTCCTGGTTCAAGAAAGTTAAGATTTTTCTTACTGGCTGTAGTTAGATTTCTTAAGTTATCGACTTGGCTTTAGTAAGCGAGTTAGTTCAAGATTTTAATTAGAAGCTATATAAATCGCTGTATATCGATGTTGCTTTTTGGTCGCAATACGTTCATCATCATTATCTTGCCATTCGTTTTAGTCTACTATTGGATATAAGCCTCCTCAAAAAACAAGAATTTTGCCCATAATTGCCGCTTTGGGCGGGCTTGGTGGCAATCGCAGATCAAAGCTTCGCGACAGAAATGCCCATTTCCGTCTAGTTAGATTTTAACTACGCCGTTTCGAATGGATGGTACCTTAGTCACCTTTTATGGCACCTGGTATAGCGGGATATACTTTTCTACTCTGCTGGTGCCTCACGTCAGAGTAGAATACATTCACAAAATTTAAAAGAAATAAATACTCGAGTAATTTTTACTAGAGTATTTATATTTATAGTCTAAAATTAAAATATAATTGGTCTAAATGGTCTGATTCTAGTTTATTATTACATTGTTTTAACCAATCAATATTGACAATAGAAGTATTTAATGTTAATTTTCTAATATAATGGCTAATTTAAGAGTATAAGGAAAATAAATAAAAATTACCAAATACATATTTGAAAAGTAAATAAGCAAGTTCATAATAGGGTACAAAACCATGTCATACAAATTGATTATATAGCCTGAAATTAAATAAGAACTACTTAATACTTCTACGACCCTTGAATGACCTAATTTAAATGAGTTTCTACTTCCAAACGTAGAGACTTTTTAGGTTAAAAACTAGGCAAGAGTGGACTAGATAGACAGTTTAATCAATTAGAGTAGGTAGTAGAGTATCTGTCTAGCAGGCGTCCATAAATATCAAGTCTATTTTCGTTCACACGTGAAAATGTATTTGTATTGCAAAATTTAAGTGCTTTTAAACGTACCTCTGCTCCAGCTCCATGCACTTTGGACATATCACAATCCTTTTTAATTACAAGTTTTTAAGACAAGCACCGGTTTTTTTAAGCACTATTGTTGATGGTTTTATTAATAGACAAATGTGATATAAGGCTATTGCCATCAATCATTTTAAGTAGAGAGATCTTAAAATAAAGGAAGCTGCGTAATAAACCTTATTAGGCGATTTACCTAAGATAAGGCACAAAAAACTGATGATAATAAAGACCTTAAACACCTTAGTCTGTTCAAAGAATCTGCTGACTTTATGCAACTAGAAACCTAGTCAAGAGATTCTTACGGCAGAGAAATGTAGAAGTCCATCTATACCTTATGACGTAAATAATGAGGTGCAGGAACTGAATTACCATCCAAAGAGGCAACCATCCAAATAAAGAAGATCAGTATTAAACTTTTGATAACGCGTCTATCACGGTCGTTGAAGTTAAGCAACCTTTACAGCGATTGGGATTGAGATGGATGACCTAAAATAGTTACCGCGATCTTCTTCTTGCCTCGGGAAGCACCTGAAGTCGGTCGGTCGGGACCAATTTAATGGCTTAGACTTCAAATGCTACTGGGGTGGCATTTGCGGTCTGAGTTATGAGATTGGGTAGGTCATGGCTCGTGCTGCTTGACCATAGTCATCCACAAGGAATGTTCACCTATAAGTATTGTTTAATTGTGAAGAATTTTTACCCATAAGGTATTATAATGCTCAATCTACTCAATGTTACTATTTTTAATTCCCACCTATATCTCCATTATATAAAATTGGATTTTAACTATATTTATTATTATCAATAATTTCAAAAATGGTAAATGATCACGAAATGATGAAGTTCCTAGTTAAAATCCGTTTACATGAAAATATAAACTGAAATTACAAAGAACTAGCACAAAGAGCGATTCGCCTGGTCTAGCCGTCACGTCTGTGGCTCCTTCCGATGACAATTGGCGAATTTGCCCGAGACGGGCGATCGGACAGACCGACTTGCACTTGTCCATTTCATTGAGTGACCGCGTGGTACTCAAACAGTGTAAGCTGAGAATTCCTTAGACATTTTTTTGACTTAAGGAAGTTCAACTAGAGTCAGCAAACTTTTAACCAAATTTTTGCCAGGATTGCAAGAATCACAAATAGATAAATTAAATTTTATCGTTTATTTGTTTTATGAGTACAACATTTTTTATGCATGTATATATAATAAAGTGACGTTATTTAAAATTTAAACGTCTGTTTGTCTTATGAAAACAATTTTTTGTTTTTATCCAAATAAATACATTTGATGAAATGATGTTATTATAAATTTTCGATAGGGGGCACATTGGAGAGCATCACGTCATTCAATGGCAAAATGACGTTGAGAGTAATATGTGTATTTGAACTATAAAAACTGAACATAAAGGATAATTGAGGATAGCAATATAAGTGAACTTTGTATTTGCAGAAAAACAATTTGTGCTTTATTTTGAAAATCCTTAATAATATTACTTATATACGTATGAAAGGACAGTATTTACTATAAAATCATTTTTATCTACCTAATAAAACCCAAGTTCGACTGAACTGTTTTCGAGAGCATTTTTACAAGTAAAAACCTTTTGAGTAATATAACTTTCTTTGTTTTCTAGGAAAATGGTATGAGTTCCGTGCCGATTGTCCTATATCCGTAACACAAGTGCTTTAAGCGACTTGCCACGGAGTCAGGTCAATATATATCAGATGTTGTTTGAATATTTTTATTATTATTTACAATAAGTGATCTCCTTGTAGAATTAGCCTCCTACTAGAGAAAATCCCATCAAATTAAACAGTTTGAGATCCACTCGCAAATGCTGGTATCCGAGTCACGTTCAATTCGGTTTCGGTCCACGTTGCATTGTCAATATTTTCGGACTTGTTCCCCGCCATGTCGGATCCCCTGATCTTTGTAAAGGAATCAGTTTATCTCCATCTACATTTATTAGCCGTTTGACACTTTGGGGTGAAGTTGGCACTTCATTTAAATGCAAGTTGAGTATGTATTTGATTGTTTGGTTCACCGAGGTCAGCTTAGCTTTAGCATGAAAAGATCATTTAAATTAACGTCGATAGCTTATTTTGCCGGTATCAGTATCAAACGCTTTAATAATTCATTTTAAAAGTAGGCGGGAACTACTTTTTTGGAATACTAATAAAAAAATCGTCTTCAATTGTCAATTGCAGATTTATATATTTCAAACCAGTACATAATGCTCCCCGTTTTCCAATGCTTCCGAGTGAAGAATAAATAACAAAGATTGTGTAGTACTTAGACTAAAAAATTTCTAATAAAAGTTTGCCTCAGACAGACAGACAAAAAAAGTAATAAGCTTATTTTTTTACTTATCAGTTTTATAGAGAACAGAGCTGTATACCGCACTATTCCCCAGGGTTGGGTCGTCTTCTGATAATAAAATAGTTAAAGGCACCCTATCTTTGCTACCGGCTTGGTTACCCGAACCCCTCCGCCAAGGATATTACTCTCGTCATGTACCAAGTGTCTTGTGAAAAAGTGACTGAGATACCAGAACCAACATATGGCTGTATATCCATTCTTAGCCACAGAGCTAGACCCTACTAGAGATAGAACTCATAAAAATGTCGTCCGTACCTTACATACTCCAATTTCTATCGCCAAACAGCAGTCTTCGAATTGCTTATTATGTATATGCATGTTCCAATTTAAAGGGTGAAAGAGGCAGAGTAATTCATGTTGCATTACTCTGCCTCTTAAGGTATCTTCAAGTTGCAGTGCCAGTATCGTACTAGCTTGCTAGTTATTATGCGGACCGTATGCTTATTTGTCGACCTAGTCATATAACAAACAAGAGAAAGCTCATGCAATGGAGTTGGAATGAAGAGCAGCGTCTTTACAAGGAAATTGCTCTCTGCGGTTGCAACCATGCCTGCCTACCGTGAACTAGACCTCCTGATCAAAATAAAATATAATGTTATAATTTGTAACGACACTAGCTGACAACTACAAATTAAAATAAGAATATACTTTTGAATACGGGCATTGATTTATAAATATTATTGGTAAGTGGCTCTTCACAGTCAAAAATTCTGCACATACGAGAAGAAACGGTCGATTGTTTTTATAGCAAAATTAGGCCGTAATTTTGTCCGCATAAGTTTACTTTACAAAGGGACCCATATAAACTTTTCAGGTTGAATTGTAATCTATGCTTTATGCCCTTCCCTAGAGTTCAAGCTATATATGTACTAATTTTTTTTTAAATATTATATCTTTTATATGACAAATTATAATCATATTCAAGAGCTTTTGCTGTGACGTATAGGCCTATATAATAAAAATCGTTTTGATTATTAGAACCTTTTCTAAAATAATCACAGTATTTCCGGTTCCGTAATGGCAGCTGTAAGAGAAAAATGGTACACTTTATCGCTTGAAAAATAGACGTGTAACAACCAAGTGAGCAAACATAAAAGGCATTTCTTCCGCTGGAAAAAGCGGGGCTTGCCACGAGAATCTCTGTTCAACACAGTTCTTGCTAAGAATATTTGTACCAAGAAGATTTTGGTGTTTATTGTTGGAATTGTTATTGTCATGTTGTACTATGTAGGTATATATTAATCATATTAATATATTGGTAGGAATATAAATTCATACCAATATATTAATATAATTACCAGCAGATTTTCTAATCTACCAATACCCTATCTACCAGTACCCCACCGATACCGACAGATGGAGGTAGTTCAAATGTACAAGGCGGGGATGGGCAGCAGTATCCCCGTCGTAGAGTCGATTTCCAACGCTCTTGCCCAGTGCGGAAAATATGGGCAAGCGTGTTAGCAATTCCCCCTTTCTTGGGGAAGTCTATGTACATCAGAGGTCTTCCAACGGCTATTAGGATGATTATCATTATACCAGCCAAAAGTTAGACATAAGCCGCTCCTAAAAAGGAAATTTTTAGCTCATAATTGCCGCGCTAGGCAAGCGTGTTGGCAATCGCATAGCGCAGCTATCACGACGGGGAAGCTGCTGCCCATCCCCGCCCTGTGCATTTTAGCTGACTTTTTCGGATGAATAAACCGCCATCTGTCGGTTCTGGTATCTTAGCCACCTCTTAATATATATATAGTAAATTGTGGATGCGTCTGACAAAAAAAAATAGATGTTATTTAAAGCTTATTAAATTGGTTATCACAATCTAAAAATAGGAATTTCGTTAAACCTAAATCTTAGTGGCTGTAAGAGACTTTAGTTGTTACATAAGATTCTGATAGGAATTTTCAGAATGTGAAATAAATGAAGACTATAATTATATAATAACAAACTGTTTTGTATACACCCTCTTTGCTTTGCAAATTTGTTGCCGTATGTCAAAACGGCGCAAATTTTAATGTAAAACTATATGTTTTAAATATCATACATGATCTCGGAGTCAAGTTGTACTCTTTATAGGGAAATTCTGGGAATGGATACACGTGAAATTTGACATAATTTAAATTTATGTGCATAAAGCTCTAAGTCTTTTGTACAAAAATCATTAGACATATATTCACACAAAATCTCTTGCGTTGACATGATTTCGAGAAAAGTCACTTAAAGCACATGTACAGTGAACATCAGGCAACAAATAAAACACATTAATTCACATTTAACACCTTGACACAGAAAAAACACAAATATTCATCATATAAATTTGTTCTGCGTGGAAATTTACACAGGAACACTACTAATTTAGATAGGGACACTACCAAATGCACCATCAGGCCTGTCAAATAAATGCTTTATTATGAGTAGTGAAGTCGTTCTTTAAAATATTTCCTCATAAATGAAGTTTAGTTGGATATTATGTTGGTAAGTAAATAGTAGTATCTTTTCTCTTTATTTTCCGCTCGTTTTAGTTACATACAAAATTTTACATTCGAAACAGGTGATTTAATCAAAACAAATTAATACTTCTGGAAATCAGTAGGTTTTCTACAACAAAACAAAATCTACTACTTACTTTCCTAATTTATTTATCTTCATTTCTTGTGAATACTAGCGGAGGCCAATACATCAAATAAACCATTGTACTCCGGATATAATATGTCTGAATTATTAATGAAATGGAATCCTTGCTACCCGTGTCAGAAACGTCAAATTTCACGGACGAGTTTTGTCGAGGTTTCCCCTTGCAGCATTGTAGAAACAGATATATATACATATATATATATATATGTATATGTATATATATTAATTGATAAATTCATTTTACCTCTTTACATCTATGGTATATCTTATATTAGATAAAATAATAATTATAATATATTCTCATGAAATCTTTCACTGATTACCTGGTGGATGAATTATATTAAAACATGATGTATTGAAATAAGAGAAACATTTTTTTCATGTTTATCAAGATATGAAGCGAATCAAAGCGGTCAAAATGGAAAGGTATCAATAAATAGTTATTAATAAATTTGATCTGCTTAAAATTATTGAAATGCAATGTCTTTGAAAACAGGATATAAGTTAATTTATCACTTAAACTTCTTATATGTAAAAAAAAAGTGATGAGGAAAGGAGTTATACCTTATAAAGTAACTTAATTTACAATACAGGTATATATAAAAGATATTTCTTTACTTCGTTTAGTTTTTGTTTCTTCGTTACACCTTAAGACAACGCATTCTAAACCTGATATGTGCCTGAGGGCCTGGGGGTACCCTAAGGATGCCTAGAAAATATTGCAATAGTATGTTTGCCTATTGTATTGAACGTTCTTCCAAATCTTGTAACTTCTACTTTATATTATCTGTCTAAAAATATCATCTTTTGTGAAACACGATATTTTGAATGAACAAGAAATGATGCAGTGCATATAATTTTTATATAAATGTCTGTTTTAACCAAAATATAATTGTAGTAAAGATCAATGATCAGATGAGATTCAGATCAATGGTTTGAATTTCTTAATGTTAAATTCTTACATGAATTCGAGATTTAGCTTATTAAGTAAAAAGCCCGTAAAAGCCACTTCACAAAGCTGAAAGAAATTTTGACTTCGTCTACATCTCATCCTGTAGCGAGATTAGTTGCGATTGATATGGCCTTTTTTTGCCTATAACTGGCAAACAAAGGTTACACAGCATCAGTCGCATACTATGAGTCTTTGAAAATAAAATGATTCACTCTATAAGTCATTTAACTAGAATATTCTAAAAAATTTACTCGGTTTTTTTGAAAAAATAGTTTAGTTTATTGTTTATATACACTATAGCAGTATTTCATAAGTAGAAGTTGTAGGATGTCTACATCTAGACATGGACCTCCCCAATAGATTATAATTTGAGCAGGCGTAAAGACAATCGCAGAGAGTGCGTTCGTGAATCGTATGTTGTTGCCCTACAGCGAACAGTATTCATTAATATTATTATTAATATTCATTATGAATAATATTCATTATTTATTTGTTATCTTAAAATATGGTTGACATATTGTAAGGGAAAAGGTCGTTGATAAAGAACTTAACTAACCGTGCTTAAAATTCGTAGAAAAATAGTTTATTATGAGAAGCGTAAATGTAGAAAACTACAATTCATGTCCGTTGTAGCGTCTTGAAATCAAAGATTATAAATTATTAGTAGCGAAACAATTTAAAATGAAATATAATAAAGAAGAAAACAATATTAAGAAAAAAATCATCATCATCTCGTCCTGTAAATCAGAAATCATGTTGTCATTTTAAATTTATTTTTAAATCAAAATTACAATCTTGAGCAAGTTTAAAAAAAATTAAGCAGTAGTATTTTAAGTAGAATAACGAATACAGTACCGATAACAATACAGATATATTTTATTTGGCTCACATTTATTTAGATATAAAAGTTGCCTTATATTATTAATGGTTTTGGGATAAGAATTGAAGTCCAATTCGTAGAAAATATTCATGCTTGGATATCGTAGTACGAATTCAGATAAGATAATATTCCGTGAAATAACTTAAGATAGGATAAAAGCCTAAAAATTTCCTGGCGTTTACATTCCTTGAATACTTTTAAAAATTGGTAAGATTATAAAATGCTTATTTGGTATTGCTATATTTCAGTATTATAGCTATATTGAAATATCATTATTATAGATTTTACATTTAAATGCTGCCTTAAACATATCAAAACAGCCGATTAAATCACCTGCTGAACATAGGCTTTCCCACGATAGTTTTTAAGATTTATAAGTGTTGAGTTTCACAGCTGAGAGTTGTGAAATTACTGCGTAATGTGCAATTTAACAATCGGAAAATTTTAGGTAGGCTAGAAGTGAGCCTTAAAATTCGTCAATCATGCAATATTACTTTTGTTTTTAACTAACGTTGTCCATGCAATCAACCAAGTGCTTGTTTCTAACTTAAAAAATAAACACAGCCTATTTTTGTTAAGGAAGAACTTGAAATTTCACCCATCGAACGATTATTAAATATCAATACAACATTTCCAGATGTTTGCTTGACACAGTCAAATTTTCATTCAAGAGAACAATCTAGCAATACAAAATTATAATACATCTGCAGAAGTTTACAACTGATTTATTTACAAACGTTAACTCGTTCAAATTGCTTCAAAGCAAAGAAAATAAAGTCTCATCCTCCACAGAGCAGAAGATTAAGATTATTGGAGACTGGCAAAGTTAATTAAGAAGTGGCGAAAGCCCTCAACTCAAGACAAAAGGCAGTTTACACCAGAAACATTTCGGAATGGACTCCTAAAGGAATGAGATAATTGAATAAAGTTCCTATGCTTTTGTTAAAAATAAAAGAGCAACATTAATTTCGTAACTTCAACCCGGAATATAAAGTTTAAAAGACCGCAAGTGTTTTGTGGCAGTGGGAAAGGACGGGGACGATTTCAAACAAAACAAACAAAAGGAGAATCTTTTTATTGTGCCTCAAACTTAAAAGTCTGATAAGAAGATTCCAGTTGTGGTTTTGTGGATCTTAGTTACATCTGCGGTCCGAAGTGATATAAATTTAATGAACGTCTACGTTTCATTATAATTTTGCATCAAATATTTTTTGATAGAGGCAATATTTTTTTAATTTTGGAACAGATCTTTTCTGGTAACATATTATTGTCAAATCGAAAAGTAGTAGTAGTCCCTATCGTCTTCGATAATATAATTTTTTTATACAAATAGCCATAAAAAAGTTGTTATAATTTTAAATAGTCTAATGTCCAAACTAAGCTCAATTTTAGTGTTTTTTAAAATTAAATCGTGAAATATTGTTCATCATTATTGGTGATATCAGAAAACATACATACTTATATTTTATTGATGTAAAAGAGTCCCAGAATTCGGTTTGACACGCTAAGCCTTTTGGTAAATAAACTATTTTAGTTATTTATTAACCAAACCTAACAGCTATTCTTACAATCTAAATCTGGTACGATAGTGTGGCCTTACAAACATATAACAATATTGCATAACACAAACCAATTATGCTTTTAATTTATAATAAAAATACTTTGTGGTTAATTTCCTTAACGAGTTTTATTATCTGTCATTTTTTTAAATTTAGAATAATTTTTAAAAATAAAATTTATTTTTAATATATATAATAAAATAATTTACTAATAAGAAACATTAAAACCCACTCCACAATTACATTTTGATATAGGGTTTGATATAGGGTTTATAGAATATCACACTATACGATGCGGTAAAAAAGTGTTCTGCAAATATTTAATTTTTACTCAATTATATTACAAAATTGTTCTTAATTTCATTTTTGCTCTGTTATATTTTACCTTTACACACTTGAAAGTGAATACGACTTTTAAAATAATATATTTTATTTAGTCAATGCCTCGAGATGATGTGAAAAGGTATCATCAAAGATAAATCAACCGTACATAGAAGTCGTAAGTATAGACATTTTACCCAATAAATCCGTACTGCGACTAAAAATGGAGTTTTCTTTATTTAACGTTTACTACCAGTCTTTATCCAATTTGCATCCTCGCGTCGCAGCCTCAGCATCTTAGATCATTCTTCCCATTCAGTATCCCCACCCGGTGTGTCAGTACGTGACAATTTTACCAAATAAATCACGATAAATCGCCGACGATTGTGTTAAAAGCGTCGAAATTTTGCAAAGCTAAACTTGTAAAGAGAGTACGTGATAGGAAAACTCAGTGGGTGAGGTAAACACCTTTGTTTTTGCCGGACCCGTTTCTTGCGTGGTTTCCAATGCGAAGACTTCGTTTTGTAATTCTTTTGTGGTTTTATTGGGCATATTTTACTTGTAGATTTGATGGCGGTCGAGTGTGGGTGTGAGTGTGTATGCGTATGGTATGAGTAAAAAGCTGTACAAAATGTTATATTTAGAAAGTTACCAAAAAATTTTAAAACGATATCGTTACACCTGTTGTGTATTAAAAAATATTTCAGGTTTTTTATTTAAAAAAAAATAAATATTTATTCTTTCTTTGGCTTGTAATATATACTATGCATGATAATATTTGGCCCGTTTGATTGACTTCTAGGCTTAGCATGGCTTAGAAACACTATAAAATGCGAGACTAATCAAGAAAATGTCTTATAAAATTATGGGATATAATTTACTTTTATCACAAGAATATGTTAAAAATAACATAACTCTTTATTAAAACTTAATAATTGTATGAGCTCTTGAGAAATTTATTCACGTCAATAAATATTTTGCACTCCAATGTTTCTTTGTGACGCCGTGAAATTTACGAGCACGTCGTGTTAGTTAGCGTTTGACCTTTTATAGGAGAGAGTTTATGGCGTTGTTTATACAAGTACCTACTTTAAAAAGAAAATTAAATTAATATTTGTTTTTACCAGAGTAATGGTTGCCGATAGAGTAAAATAATAATCCCCAATAATTACAATCACTCAGGGAAGCCGATGTGGAGCATTGCACGTCCTACAGCTGCCATTATGATGATGAGTGATTATGTATTACTTATCTCTTAGTAAATACCAAGGAACATATCACTATCTCAGTGGGCAGAGGTCTAAACTAGGACAAATCATTCAGGACAGCAGATCTAATATATGCGGAGGGCGTTTTACGAAACTTGTTAAGAAAAAAAAAATTGTGCTTATCTTTGAGTGCGTTTGTGTGGTTGTGTATATTCACACATTCATATAAGATACCAGACAACTGAGGAGACAAATATGAAATTTAAATACATATTTAACCCCTAACTACAGCACACTCACAAATGTTCATCACGTAAATGATTGTTGTGGCTGGGGATCGAGACCATGATCTACGGCAATCTAGATGAATGACCAGATCCGTCAGTTTTCTTTTAGCCTTGAATTTTAAATATGTATTGACTAAAAAATAAGATAGTGGATGATATTTTAATATTAGTATAGAGTAGTAATAAAAAATATTTCATTATCTCCAGTCAACTTGGAACCTTAATTAAAACCCCTTATAAACTCCCGGCTCGAGGATTCCCCCTGACTTCACAGGAAGGCCTCTTCTAAATTTAGGTACACACTCAACACTAATGGGAAACCTCTATTAACGTGTAGGGAACGACTAGCTTAACTACGGCCTAGTGGTCTTCGACTTGGCTCTAAGGTCGATGGTTTACGGTACGTTAACCGGATAGATGTCCTGTGTCCGTCATTGTCCGAACCGTGCCTCTCGCTGGCTGTTTGTCACTCCAGCCCGTCTAGAAACCCTTATTACACTGATTAAACCATGTGCCACGCGAAATTCGACTCTGTCACCCACAAATACGACTTCGAATTGCTAGCTGCGATGTAATAATACATTTTGCTAACCTAATCCACGCATTGTTCGCGGTAAACCAATTAATAATCTTGGTGACGTGGATGGTGTATAGCCTTATACTGCCTGAAGATTGACGTCTTTGTGTGTAATCTGTTTAATGAGAAGAAACTTCCTGGTGACATTAACAAAATAATACGTAAATATATCTGATAATTGGGTGTATATATGTATTTTGATGTTGTCTTACTTCAAACGAATAAGAATAAATCAATACTTAAAGTACAAATATTTAGTCAACTTTAAGGCAATTGCATAGCATGAACGTGTCATTCCGACAGTCAGAATCCTACCTGACCGGCTTTCTTCCCTCAGTTTCCAGTACTAGACATAGGACTTCTTTTACCTATCTTTGACTTTGACCATATATAAATAAAGTTATATAAGATATCATACATTGCCTCGACTCCGATAAACGTCGCTTAAAGTATTTTTGTTAGGGACCTGAGAACAAATACAAGTTTTAATTATAGGCATTTGTCCTGCATGGGTATCAAAACTGACACAGGGCGCACGAGATCAGAAAATGACGCAATATTATAAGTATACCTATATCTTTTTATATTTACGAATATATAATCGGTCGTTATATATGATATAATAGAACGTTGAAATAGTATATTTGAAATTGGGTATTACCATAATGCAAATATGTAATGAAAACAATAATTTTAATTGGTAAACTAATGGATGCATGTTAAACGCAAAATCTAATAAGTTAATTAATTAAGCGGAATAATAGTTTTATATTTTGTTTTTTACAGAATTTATTTTCTTAAATAGTTCTTGGTTTGTATTATATAAAGTTTGCTTATAATAAAAATCTTTTTTCAGAGCAACACAATCCAGTTTTATTTTGCAATAATCAAAGTATTAAATATACATGATATCTATATCTGTGATCCCCTGAGGCTGTCAAAAACCAAGTTGCTTAATGACGGCAACAAACTAATAATTTTTTTTATATCTCAAAAATCAAAGTTTATGCTTCCTTTAAATTTAGCTACATTCGATTTTGAAAAAAGTAAGTTATTTTAGCTCAAGTAAAGGAAATTGTCAATATAGGTATATAGATAATTACACTATATACTTATCTTGATAGTTTCCTTTAATTGAGTTACATAACTTCCTTTCTTCAAAATTGTATGTACCTAAATCTATAGGAAACATAGACTTTGATTTCCAAAATATTAAAAAATAAGCTCTATTGGTTGGTAGTTGGCTATCCCTTTTGATTAATATAATAATTGAAATTTCAATTTGAATTACACATGAAGCTTTAACGAAGTTAATAATGATAAAATAATAATTCATTCATATGTAACTTACAAAATATATAAAAAGAAGTTATAGTGAACATGTGAACTCGGTTATTAATTATTAAATAATTCTTTAGTTCTCAATATTTATCCAAATTAAAATATAATAATTTATAAAAATTTGCCAACTAACAAAAATAAGCTAGAGTATTTTCAAGTGTAGCTTGACTACAATTACTGCTGTCAAGTTAACGAGTTTTTTAATTATTATTTATATTTTGTATATAAGTAAAACCTATGTTTTTAAAAAAGGAATATGCGTCTTCAAAAAACAATTCATTGTAAAGTCATATACCATATTGCCATTGTAAATAGCTTGTTTGACGCTATGACATTGACATCTGACATCTGATAATTTACGAATCTTGGACATTATTATAGAAGTACCTAGTTGATAAAAGCAATAAAAAATCTGCTTTAAGGTGACACCAATAGTGGCTTGTTTCTTCTAATCTTACCATTTCTATAAAATTTTCTGATCAATATTTATGTCACTTTCTCTTGGAACAAACCGTAATAAAGGATACCAGTAACATTTTCAACCTGAAAACTTTGCTATTCTGTTCGAGCCCTAGCATAATCCAGTCCTTTGATCTCTGAGTATATGGTCATATGCTTGCTCTTTGAAACTTCCTTATATCCCATATACACTGCACAGTCCTTAACTTCGTTTAAAGCACAAAGACTTACTTGCGACTTTGAATTATTCTCGGCAGATTCAGTTCTTGGAGAAAACAAATCTTGTTGCTACTTGTAACTTGCGCGTGAAAGTTTTAACTTCTTTTCTTTGCTTTGTATGTGTTCAAACAAGATGTTTACAGAATAGTAACAAAGCCTTATATAATGTCAAATTAGTGTTCGTCACCGTATACTGTTATTGAATTCTTTTCTTAAAAAAAATACGGTCAAATCCGTATCGAGCTCCGCGGAAGATTGAAAATATGGTTAGTAATTCCGTCTTAGTCTCTGAATACGTAAGTCTAAACAAAAACCAACTTTTATAAGTTTAATCTTAATACAAACGGATAAAAAAGGATTGAATAGTCCTGAATATATATTTATTTTCAATATTGCCAACCATTCAAAATTGTTTCGCGAAGTTTGTCATTGGCCTTTCCACATCTTTAGATTGAAAAAGATAATAAAAACGCAAATGATTTGACGAGGAATAAAATTAACCGCACTTGATTATTTTTCATTTTTTTTCATTCAGATTATTTTTCTTAATTTCATCTGTCACCAACTGCGAACCGACCACATATCGATGGACAAGGCTAAACTGTTAAAGTACCGGTTTGACTGTAGAAACCTATAAATAAGGTGAGATTATTTAAATAAAAGAACTTTTTAAAGGCTTTAGAACGTGGTTTATTTGATTTTCTACATTTTTAACTAAACGGTAGCTCAAATGCACAGGCTAGGGATGAGTAGCAGCATCCTCATCGCAAAAACTAGGCATTGATTGTCAACATGCTTGACTAGCGCGGCAAATTTTTCCCTTTCTTGCGAAGGCTAATGTCCAGCAGTCTATTTCTAATGGCTGTATTAATGACAATTAACTGCAAAATTATTGGAATCTATTCCATGACCTTATATGTCCTTATTGATTTAATTGCTAATGAACGTATAGATTAAATTTGAATCACATTTTTCCAACATGCGCATTTTCAGAAAAAAATTTCTGAAAATGCTCCGTAAAAAGATACGTATTTTGGGTAAAAACAACTTTAGTCAAAACATTCCTTTTTCATTTAATAATACTGCGTCATAAACGTTAATTGCATAAACAACATTAGTAGACTTAAGAGGTTATCTTTTTTCCGATGGCTGCCCAGGTCAAAATAAAAATAATACTTTGTTGAAATCTATGTTGGCTTCGACTGACTCTAAAAGATTTGAAAAAGTTTATCAGTTTTTTCTAATACGTGGTCACTCTATAAATAAGGTCTAATAAAAAATATGATTACTACAATTGTTTTGGTTAAATTATATGTCAGTAAACTTATTCCTCGCTAAAAACAATATAAGTCAAGAACTGTTTTCCAGATCTTTTTCATTATTTCTAATAATAAACTGTTTTTATTGGTTTTTGAGAAATTTTATCTGAAAAATTTGTGACTTATGAGGTTTTAACATGGTGATATGAACTAATGTAGATGACCTTTGTATAAAGTATACCTATAAATCACCAACTTTATATAACAATATGAATTACCAGATTTATATAAAAATAGATCTATATCTTTTAATTTTTACTCACCATAATATTTTCACCATATTAAACCCTTCCCAGTGATGATATTTTAAGAGTTGATAATAATCAATTTTACATATCAGCAAATTTAGACTTACATCAATCCAATACAAAGTGATGTATGAGATTCTATACTGATACTCGTTTATCTGAAATTGCCAAGGAAACAAGTTCCTGCACTCAACGATCAGACTATGAAAATACATACAATATTGTTGGTACAGGCTATCACGCGGGATAGGTTTTGAAGTCAGAAAAAACAGGATTAACGCTTAAAAGTTGTTTCAATAGGAGTTTAAGATAATTTGGTTCATCAACATCATTACAGCAATTGAAAGTTCACTGCTGGACATAGACCTCCCCAAGAAAGTTTATATTTTGCCCCACAAGGCAAGCGTGTTAGCAATTGCAGAGTGCAGCTTTCACGTAGCTGCTGTCTATCCTAACCCAATGCATTTAAGCTACACTGTCTACTGTCACTGTATATGTGTTAGTTTTGGTGCCTTTGGATTGGATTTAAATCAGAGCAGCTTTTCAAATCCAATCTAATCTTCGTCAGGAAGTAAAATCTGAGATTGCCATTCAATTTATAGAGCTCGACAATTTTGGGCATTAATTCCCTTCTTGTAGAAGCCCATGTCCGACAGTGAACTTTAACAAACATACGAAAATTACTGCCCTATTAGTGTATTGCATCACATAATCCAAAATAATATAATTTCTTTTCAAATATTTTTAACAACGATTTTGCGATCTTAATAATGTTTGTTTGTTTTATTCAAACCTCTAACTTAGTTGTTAAGTTACTTCAAGTATTTACCTTAATTAATACTATAGCCGCATCATTAAAATTTCGGCAGTCTGACTTTGTTTCTCGACCTAGAATTTGTCGAGTCAACAAGATCGTAATTCCTGATGTAGCACCATTTAAGCTCTGTATTCACGCACGGCCTCCCTTCCGATGATTACGTTAAGGTACATAAGGGTCGGATGTTTACATGGGCTTAATCAATAGTCTTAACGCTCCTAAGACGAATGCGGGGTAGAGTTTGATTTTCTGAGTGATTTTCCGATAATCAATGGTTGAATTACGTTGTTAGGTAACTTGCAATTTTAATTGTATTGTTTGAAAGAAAATTTTCCATGCTAAATTTGTTAAAGTTTTATAACCTGATGTGAGAACAAATTGTGAAAATAAAATAGTTAGACGTATAAAATTCTAATATCAGACATTTTTAGATAATATTTAGATTATTTTAATATTTATTAACATTAACGTGATTAATATCTATCTATATTCATACTTCTCAAGGTTTTAAAACGGCACGGTTTATATTGATTAGTATCATTTTAACCACATTTTACAAATACACTTTTTTATTGTTTCTTTACAATACTGAAGTATAATAATATATAATTATATAAAACCAGGTCGACAAGCAAGCATACAGTCCGCGTATAGTATGGCATAGTAAGTCACTGCAGCCTATAGACGCTCTTAATATCTCAAGAATATCACTAATGCATTGCCAACTTTATTACTTAAGGATTTTATGCCACATTACCCAGTAAATTCACTACTTCTCTCACCCTTCAGACCGTAACACAGCAATGCGAACACTGCTATTTGGCGGTAGAAAAAGGAGAGAATGAGGTAGTACTACTAGGACTGCACAAATATACAGAGCGGTAGTGAATGGAAGAGTTGGTATAGTACGACCAAGGAGAACGTATCTTAACCAAGTAGAAAATATAGTAAAGAAGGGCCAGAAGTACTAAGAATATATCAACATGGATATGCCGAAGTGCTTATTGTATAAGATTCGCCAAGAATATCTTTTATATTTTGTCTAAAGCTCACGGTCTGTAATCGACGTCGTAGCTCCGTCAGCTGATCTCATAAACTTATAGCCAAATCTGTCCGCAGTGTCCACTACCCCTTTCACTATTGTAATGATTAATTATTTATGGTTTTCCAGTTGTTTTACTAAAATTAGGTTAACAATAGAAATAGAACTTTGTAGGATTTGAATTTGAATGAAACTGATGTCTTATCACCGTTGTAATAAACATTTAAGTAGCGATAGGCGAGACTTGGAAGAAGGATGCTTCCTCTAGCAAATGAGAAATATTCTCCTCTTGATTTCTTACGATAGATAAATAGACCATAGATAAATAGACAAATACTGAATAATAAAAAAACATTGCAATCAACTAAATAAAACGAACAAAACATTACAGATTTTGGAATAATTTCCTGTTTAAAACAATTCAATAAATTTTAGATATAATTTTTTAAATATAGTAATGCAAAACCAATACGCATATATAGTATGTTGATATTTTAGGAGAATAAACTACTGAGGTATGTACCTTAAAAATAATAGTGCTTTAATTACTACAGTTTCGTCCAGCGCACGTACCGATGGATGGTCGTAGGGGCACGTCCTATTGTGAGTATGGTTGCAATCGCGTCATGCGCTGTGCTGTTCAAAACAAAGTCAGAGACAGGTGCAGTAGGTGATTTTGAATTTTGCCAAGTAGTGTGTCGTCGCCTTAACGTTCTCGTAATCTACGTTCAGACTATCTTGTTTTGTATGATTTAGATACAATTGGCCATAATTTAAATAATAATTCGAGAGAATGTATTCAGTAGAGGTAAGGTTTAGTTAACATAGTATTATATCGACACATTTATGAAGTCGAATTATTATTATTATAACTAAATTTCAAAAATAATTTTCGTATCATTTCTTATCAACATTTGACGACGGTCCGATGGCGCAGATGGTTGTGATCCTATCCCATCTTATTCGCCAAGGGTCGTGGGTTTAATCCCCACGCAGGATATATATTTACATAAATTTTCGTTCTTCCTGTGTCTGGGTATTAAACATAAATATTTAAGTATCATTTATGTAATTCCTCTGTTAGTCATCTGTTAGATGTCGCTCAAAATGTTTTTATCTACGTATTTATATACTTCATCATCATATTAGACATGATCCTCCCCGAGAAAGGTGAAAAGCAATCGTAGTAGCAATTGCAGAACGCATATTCGCGACGGAAATTCTGCTGCCCATTCCCACCCTGTACTCAATCGCCTCTTACAATACCCAATACCTGGTATAACGGGAGATACAATTCTGTTCTGCTGGTACCACATGGCTTTTTATTACTACATTATTTTTTTTTATGCAAACGTATAAAATTAATATATATATATATATATATATATATATATATATTATTAATGCGTATATAGGAGGTATGGGAGGTCGCTTATAACACTATGTATATATACTTCAGCGAGTATTCCATAAAGCTGGTCAAAAGATCTCAAATATTTTCTTCAATTAGACAAGTTATACATTGACAAAGAGGTTATTAGCAATGCATCAGTCCATTAGCGCCTAACAAAGATAGCCAGCGATGTTTGACATCGCGCGCGGACATGACTACGTGCTTAGCACTGTCTGTCGAGAACTTTGCATATGCAATATTAATGTCCTTAACTAGAAGACAACGTTTGTATTGGATGTTTGATCAGAGTTTATAGTATATTTCATAGTGTACTAGCTCTAGGTTGCGACTTCGTATGTGGAAACATCTTATTGAGTGTATGCGGGAACTGACGGCCTGATCAGAATTAAATTAACGATAGTGATGATCATACATTTTTGGCACAGGAATTCCGCTTAGGTGATATGAAAAGAAAATAAGCATGGCGGCAATTGCATAAAATTATTTTTTAATAAGGTTTAATAGAGAATTATTACTTAATTAACTGCGCGTAAGGTTTAAGTATTTTTAAAGAAAAGGGGCTTAAACTATATTTTAAATAGTTAATTAAAATTATATTAACAGTTTTCGAGGCATGAAACTATTATTATTTTGGAACTGTCCATATTTTATTATGCATTACAAATGTGTAATCAGAAATAATCGTTTGACTTTTGTTTAGACTGAAATCACGTTTTAATTTAACTTCTAGTTCTTACTCATTCCAAATAAAAAAAACATTCTAGGCCATTTCAAAGCGTTTCATTTATTTATTAAAGATATCAGTCAATTAGTCATATCCTGAATAGTTGTTTGTACCTATCTATCACTTGTAGGTTACCCAAGGTACACCCAAGTCACCCATCACTTGTAGGTTACAAGTGGTGAAAACATTCTAGGCCATTTCAAAGCGTTTTCTTCTGTTGTTAAATAATCCAGTCGAATAGTTATTCCTGAGTAGTATCCACCACATGTAGGTTACCCAAGGTACACCCAAGTTGCCCACCATTTATAGATTACAAGTGGACTTCACACTCTGTACCTGTCTGAACAAAAGAGAGTGCATCGCAGTACACACGGTGCTTGTAGTAAACAGTAATGAAATTTGGTTCAACAGCAAGGCCTTCCACATCTGGTGCTTGCACTGATATTGGTCCCTGAATGCATCGCAAGGCGCCGTTGGAACAGCGGCTCTTTCATTTAAAATAAGATTGGTAATGAGTGAATGCTTTAAGCAAAAACGTAATTCACTCCATAAGATTTGTGGTACAGATGCAAGTACCTATGTCACATATGTGCAATAATAAATCAACCTAAACAGCTATAAGCCACTAATAAAGCCTTATTAACGAATAGTAATGTGTTATTAGCACATAGGCCCATTTGTAATGGACGCTTAATTGCTTGTTGATTCAATATATGAACTATAGGAATCCTAAATCACGATATTCTATTTCGTGCTCATTAGTGAACCATTAGCCTAGAGGTTCCCAAAATTCACTTAGCACTGCGAAGAATATTCTTGGAACGTTATTTTATTAACTGTCTATACATTACACTATTAGGCGCGGAGTACCGGCAAGGTAGAATAGTACCTCCATCTGTAGCAGGTGCCGTAAGAGGCGACTAAGGTACCAGAACCGACAGATGGCGGTATATCTACTCAAAACAGTGGAATTCAAATGACAGGCCGGTGATGGGTAGCGGTAGCCCCGTTGCGAAAGCTGCGCTCTGCTATTGCCAATACGCTTGCCAAACGCAGCAATTATGGGCAAAATTCCCCCTTTGTTGGGAGCTCTATGTCTAGCAATAGATTTCCAATGTCTGTAATGATGATGATGATGAAAACATAAACATAATTAATTAACCATAATTATATTAGTTTTTATTTATTAATGAGTTATATTAAAATGTCAAACTGACCATATTATCATCAAATTAGATGTATGTTATACACTTTGCTGCCCGATAGCACGACTTCTTTAAATGCCTCTTTCACTGGTACTTTACAATTACAAATACTTCACATACAAAAATAACGCCAGTCAAACGCGTGCAGCCCTCGTCCCTCGAGTGAATACGAAACTCACTCAGTCCTCTTTTACGAACATCGATTAACTGTCCCGACGATATCGTTAGCCACTCGAGCCGGGTGGCTTCAGTGACGCCCTCGAGTGATAGCCGTACGACCAGTCGGGCATAGGGTCTTTCATTAATGAATGTGCTCACCCATCCGCTGGCGCTGGGAGTAACCATATCCTGATAAATGTCGATTACTCCTTAAACTGGCGATTTACCGCAGTTTTACCCGCGTAGTACTTATTCCCGTGAGAATTATTATTAATAAGTTTAAGTAATTTGTATAGTAAATAGAGACCAAATGTCCTCTATTGCTAAAAAGAGGACAAATACTAACCGGGGCACTAAAACTTTTGGAACCATTGTTCTGGTCCATTAGTACTTAACAAAGTTTGTTGTTAATGTTTGACAACAACACAGCAAGCGAATGTAAACACGTGTTTTGCGTAAACGTGCACGGTTTTTGGTTCTTTTTTTTGTCAGTGTGTGGTATAGTTTGTAAGTAAATGAGCCCTTAAACCTTAATAAGTTTTATGCTGTTAGTTATGTTTTAAAAATTCAACTTTGATTAATATTGGTATTTGTCTTCCTTGAATACGGAAACGTGAATTTTTGTCTCAGGAAAGTCCTCAACAGTGTCAACAAATTTACACTGTTGTTTTACAATGTCACTCGGCAGGACGGTGATAAAGACTCGGCCTCGTATAATATGCGTAAATATCTATGGTCTAGTATAATATAAGTTTTAAATATCAAATAGATGTATAACATTTGGTGTAATCTAAACTAAATATTTTTACCGGTAAACAAGAAAATCGGGTCATTTTGTCATTCAAATCAAACGCAGACGTCGATCGTCATTTGCTGTATAAAATATAAAACGTAACTATTTATAACTCTAAAATAAGTACAACAAAAAACCATCTCTATACTTAACATATAAAAATCATCGTAAAATATTCACTTTTATAATTCAAAATATAGTAAAATGGAGAGACAGAAAGAACAAGAGCTTAAAAAAAACAATACTCAATTTCAATTCTCGAAATAATTCGAAAGCGCCGCCGCAAAATGGTACGACCACTCATTTCACTGTTTGAACACAATTTATCGACGGAAAATAGGAATTTGCCTGTAGGTCACGTTTCATTAAATATTATTCATTTAAATAATTCTGCTACCGCTTGCTAAATAAGCCCATTTATACATGTAACTGTAATGGACGGCTGAGTAACCGGTTTATTTATATATTTTTTAAATTAATACTGTCATAGGCCGTGAGGTATCGGCAGAGTAGAATAGTTAGTATCTGCTAGACTTAAGCTCACATGACATTTCAAATAGTACCGGTTGTTCGGACTGTATTCAGCGTAATCCTGAGCTTCCATTCAGATCGACTATTCACCTTGTCTTTGGCTGTTAAACACTGCGATTGCTGCTGCGTATTGTATAGATTAAGATAGCAACTCACTATTTGAAATTAATGAATACTAGATAACTAAATGACGGGCCCGATGGCGCAGATGGTAGTGATCCTGTCTTGTGCACCACGATTCCCACCCAGAGCAAATATTTATATGATGATATTTGTGTTTGCTCTGTGTATGGGTGTAAAATATATGTATTTAAGTAGTATATTTGTGATTCCTCTGTTGTCTGGCGTCCGTAACACAAGTGCTTTAAGCGACTTACCACGGAGTCAGGTCAATGTATGAGATGTTGTGGGAATTTTATAAAAAAAAATCAAACAGTAACAACAGTAACAGTAACTCAAAATGCTTTGTATTTTTTTGGTAAAATTTCTATGTTTTGAGGGCAATATGCAGCCAAACAAAACATGAGTTTACATAATTTTTAACAGATAGATGGTCCTTCAAGCTGGATAATAATTAGAGACCTGCAGTTTAGAAACTTACAGCTCCATAGGTTAATTCTGCGTGGTATGTACCATTCACACAACATTCCATACCTCACGCCGAGATTAGTCTCTTTAAGCACTTGTGTAACGAACATCAAGCAACAGAGGATTTACATAATATAATATTGAAATACATATATTGCAAACCCAGACGCAAAACAAACAAATATTGTTGTATAAATATTTTTCCAGGGCGCGGGCTCTTCACTTTTACTAATTTACCAGGTAAGCGGTCTAAGTCGGTGGGTTACGGATCTTTTCATTCCTGGTTCGAGCAACGAGACTGCCAGTATTGTCTTCTCCATAGCTCGTCCGGATAAATTTAATTGGCTTCATTTGATAATACGGGATAAATTTGAATGTCATAAGTCATCATTCTTAATACACATTGGTTGAAAACTTTTGATTTAAACCATTTAGTTATTTTAAGTACGCACAATTTTACAGATCCAGATTTTTTTTAAGTATACTTAGGAAATTTTAAAACTATACTACAAGATTTTTCTCACTTATACATATAAAGCTTCTGCTTTCGTTATTTGTAAGAACTTAGAAGAAATAAAACACAAAAACAAATAAATCGACATTCGATATGGCATGCAGTGCCAAATACGTTTGAGTTTGGATCGGAGCTTGCTTATAAACGTGCAATACATGCCCGTTATATATGTTTTATTCAGAGCTTAAACGACAGCGATATCTATAGTAGTGAGAATAACAGGGAATTTGTGATAATGGAAATGTTCGGTGGATTTTTCTTTCAATTACAATATGTAATTTTTTTTGCCATTTTGCCATTTATTGATGGTAAGCTTCCCTTTTTATTAGACTAGGTCGATAAACAAGCATACATTTTGTGTGATCGTAAGCATCACGTTGCGCAGCATATGGGTTCAAGTAATTTAACAAGGATATTACTAACGCGTTGCTAACCTTGTGACTTGATGATTTCATGTCTTTGTCCTTTAAATGCTGGTAAATTTGCAATGCCACTGTATCTCTTACCTTTCAAACCGGAACACAGCAATGCAAACACTGCCATTTAGTGGTAGAAATATGTGAGTGTGAAAAGCCAATACAGATGACTTTTGTTTGAGGTCAACCTCTGAAAGATTTACCTTCTGTAAATCTCTTGTTGTGGTTCAGCTCAAACGACTATCTCACTGTTTAAAATCATACGCTCTCTTATTTCACTTAAGCGCATATTGCTCTTAAAGCTGGGAAATTTTACCATATAAAATACAGTGCCAGTTACTAAGTAGCTTTATAAATTTTGAATTTAGTTAGTAAATGCGACCTGCTATCTTAATTTCGAATTAATCCGCAATATAATTGCATGGATTTCGCAAACGGACCATAAATTCACTAAAGATAATTGCAAACAACTGGTAAGTACTTGAACCTTGAACATTTAACTTAAAATACATACGAAATTGAAGAGCTCGAAACATACACTCCGTAGCTTTATTATGAATACTTCTTCCGGTTCTACTAATTATTGCCTGTAATCCCTTTTTATTATAATGAAATGAACTAATAATTCAATATAATAAATATTAAATAATTCCTAATAAACCAGGATGAGTAGTAACCGAATATTCTGTCTGTATAATAGTCTAGCCAAAAGTCTGCCTGAATATGACATTAATTTTCATATTCTTCCCGGGTTTTTGTCATTGTTAAAATCGTTTGATGGCGTACCGTAAGATTGCTGATTTATGATTTGCAATGTTTGTGTATTTCGTTATTTATTTTATATCGTGACTGTGTGATTATTACCTTTTTTTTAATACTCATATTTATGCATGATGTGATTGCCTGTAATTGTAAGAACAGTTAGTTAATATTTTTTGAAAACACTATTATTGTTTTTAATTTACTGTTACTTGAGTTGGTAATCCAATATTAATTAAATATACAAATAATAAATTATTATAAGTCAAAATTCAATGGTAGATTACTTAGTAAACATTCTGCTTTTTAGATATTTAATTACCATGAAATATATGAAGTTGAGATTTATACCAAACAAATACAATATCTAGGGTAAATTCAGACTCTTCCAGCGAGCGTTTCCATTTTGGGGCATCTACGGCTGTGGTCATAAATTGCAGCCGGGTGCGATCGATGGCCCACTTATGATACATAGTTTCCTGCACCGGACTCTCACGATAAAACCTTGATTTGTGATCTCAGTATGGAAAACGGCCTACTCAATCTGAGTATATCACAGAATTTGTTGGTAAAGATTTAATATATCTAAGGGAGTCAATAGTTGGATCAAAATGTAACCTAAGAAAGAAAAAAAATATATGTAAGAATAAAATGAGTTCGCTGTTGAGTACCGGCAGAGATACCGTAACCGACAGATGGCGATATATCTACAAAAAATAGCCTATCTGAAATGAAACAAGGCGAGGATGGGTAGCAACATATATGTCAGGAAGCGACACTGCCACCACGCCTACTCAAAGTGGCAATTATGGCAAATCTCTTCCTTTTTTATAAAGGTTTTATGTCTATCAGAGGACATTCTAAGGTTGTTATAACGATGATAAAGGTGATAAATTAAGCAAATTTGATAAAGAAAGTTGCTAGAAATGAAAACTGCACTGTTATACGACGCCTTCGCGACGAGAATGCTGCTGCATATCCCCACTCTTTGCATTTGAGCTACACTGTCTCGGATGGATATACTGCCATCTGTCGATTCTGAAACCTTATTACTCTTACGACACCTGGTACAAAGACAAGTACTCTTCTACTCTGCCGGTACCTCACGGCAATGCCGGTACCTCACGGCAATGCCGGTACCTCACGGCAAAAGCAGCATTACAAAGCAGTTATTATCAGTAGTGAAAAATGCTAGATAATATTATACTTCTAAATTATCATACACCCTGCGTAATTGGAAGCGATCAGATGGGCGCTTATGACGTCACTAAATGCCTACTTGAAATTTTAAGCTATATTGTGGAATAATTGCAACTTCTAACTTTATATTGGAACGCAGGAATACTCGTCCTTACTGCGGGCTCCTGCAGTCAGGTTAGAAAAACTTATTTAGATTATATCACTAAAAAACTAATTCGATAATCATAATTGAGATAAACCTTTACATTATCTTTAAAAAAACCATATGGGGTGTCATATCCATGAATAAATAAGACATAAATATAAATAACATAAATTGATTCGAAAACATCCGAAGATATTTCAATAAAAATTTAAAAACATATCCTTTTTATAGCGTCGTAAAACGAATGGTTTCACGCAATCCAATTTACGACATCGAAAACAACCAGCATCATATTTACAAAATATCCTGGAATATGTAACATTGCAAACACAATATATTAGGGAATTGCATTGAATTTTAAACGCATTACGTACAAAGAATTTTAAGATGCATGAATGTTTTACTTAGTTGGATTGAGCTATCTGTTATTATAGCCTGAAAAGGAAAACTAATTGAAAAAATATCCTTTTTCTAGAGTCAACTTCAAAGTTAGTTAAGGAATAAGACATCAATCAATATTTAAATTAATAGGGTAACGGATAATTAAATCAAGAAGCGAGTTTGTTACTTAATATAAAAAAATAATAGGTTGATTATATTATCACGGTATATATTTAGGGCAATGCGTGATTGATGCCTCGATACTTCCGTAGGCCGCAATGAACACTTATCGATAAGCGGGTCGCATTTTTGTTTGCCACTGTAGTACTAAAAAAAGAATTAATGAGATTACTACTATTAAAGTTAAATATTTGATTCTCTGAGTTTTTAGTGGTTGAAGTGCGCGGCACATTTGGAAACAGTGAAGTTTTACATTAACTCTTCGATTTTGTATATAATTATTACGATTTTTTATAAGAAATGTAATATTGATTATTATTGATTTTATCACTCCAAAATACAAATTAGTATATTTTGAAGAATAGTCTTGGGTATAAACTACCATTGCATTTTAATTAGTCGACTGTTATCCAAAACTGCTATTATTTTTTTGTATTTGAATTTCATTCATTCACGTATATAAACATCAAGCATAGATCATACCATTGCTCTCTGGGTTAAAAGAGGCATTCTACGATATCACTGTCAGAAAACCATAACTCTACTGCATTTTAAAAATACTTTAATAAAATAAACCGCTAGCCGCAGGAAACTACTAGACAACAACAATTGGATTCAAAGAAAATCCAATTCCCTAATACAAAACAAGTTTGAAGACAACACATATCCAATGAAACTGTTCCCGTTTGTTGAGTACAAAACAAACGATTTAACATGAAATATATTCACAGCAGTACATCTCGCAGCGAATTTATTCAAGCATATACTTCAGGATTTTGTGGTAAGGATAAAATAAAATGTATTGCTGCAAACAATTTTTCAGGATTCAAAATTTGAATATATGTCGTTAAATTTTTCATGGATAGCCCTCATACAAAGATTGTCTGCATTGGTACCATACTCTCGACTATTTCTACAGTGTTCGAATTACTGTGCTCCGGATCGAAGAGTCAGTAAAATTACTGAGTAAT